>PVIA01007360.1:0-84379 GCA_004024845.1 Tonatia bakeri | reverse complement strand
CCAAAGGCCTGAGCGGGTGCTGAGGGCTGAGACAAGCACCACTCCACCCAGATTCGGCCGTGCACGGGGTGGCCGTGGAGAGCAGGGAGGGGAGGAAGGAGCAGGAGAACACTAGAGCCTACAGCTCTTTCGTGCCCACACTGAGGGGCCCGGACTCAGTGCTGGGTCACTGAGGGGATGTGCGGGATCTTCAGGCAAGAAGAGGCAGGACCAGATTTGCTTTGGGAAGTGGTTCTCTGGCAGGCAGGGGGGTCAGTCCTTTGTGGGTCTTAATGATCCTTCGAATTGAAAGGCCAAGGACAAAGTGTGGTGGTGCAGGATTTTTGTCACAAATATAATACAGTTGACCTCTTTAATTTATACAAAAACACATACTGATTTATAAGAAATAACAATAGAATCTGAGGAAAAAGGGGGAGTAGTGGGGGCAGAAATTGGCCTGTGGTGCTCACTTCCAGAATATATTTAATTTTTATTATTTTACGTGGCCCACCTCGATGTCCTGTAAGTGCCCAGTCAGACAAAGTGGTCGGTCCTGCGCACCCAGTCAGTGACGCGAGGGACAACGGCCTGGGAAAGGCCGCTTGACGGTGCAGTGGGTTTCAGAAAGGAGCGTTCCATGCTCATACCCTTCGCCCACATGACGATGTTTCTTGGAATTCCTCAGAAAATGTATTAGAAAGTCATCAAAAATGTGGACGGAGAATATATGTAAAGCGAACGCCTACCATGCACTGAGGTCTCAGGAGCTGTGAGACCCCACAGTATGATGTCACGTAGCTGTCCACCATGTTTCAATTGTGCAAAAACCTTATCAACTATTTTTATTTTACTCTGTTTTTTTTTAATGTATATGAGCATGAAATAGAGACTGGGAGGAAATATGCCAAAATGTGCGTAGAAGTTATCATTAGGTGCTGACATTATGGGTGATTTGTGCTTTTTAAATTTTTTTTTATATTTTTAATTTTCCGGTAAAAATACGAGGTTTAGCTTCAAATAAGGAACTGCAGGCCTCGTTAGTGACTTCCAGGGCGGCCGGTCGGGGCCCAGGAGACCGAGTCGCAGGCGCGCTCCCTTGGCCCCGCAGCTCTCGCCCCCCGCACGGCAATGCAGAACCAGGACCCCTCCGCGTCTGAGCCCCGCCGTGGGCCGGGAGCGTCGCCTGCTCAGTCCCGTTGAATCTTCCCGGCGCCTCCCAGAGCAAGATCCTTAACGACAACATTCCCGTTTCGGAGGGAGAGGAACTGAGGCCTCTCGGCTCATCCTGGAGTTTTCCGTTGCGTTTCTTCCGCCCAGCCCCTGAGCGCAGAGGCCGCTCTGCGCACCGCAGACCGCACACGAGGCCACACGCCGTCCGGTCCTCCGCCGCAGGACTTCCCTTCCAAAGTAAATACCTGGGGACGCGCGGGCGGCGCCCGGAGCTCCTCCCCGCCCTCCCCCTTCGGGCCTTATTAACTGCTCCCGGGACGCTGCCGGCCTCTCCCTGCGCGCCGCGGCGTCCCCGGGTAGGAGTCTGCGGTCCTCCGGGCCGGGTGCGTTCCTCTCCCTCTGCGCCCTAAGCCGACTCTCCTCAGCTCCTTCCTGCCCGTGCCCTCCGACCTCTCCCCTTCTCCTGCACTCCGTTCCCCGGACTCCAGCGCTGCCTCCAGCGCTGCATCATCCTTGATAAAGGCAAACACCAACTTTCTGTATTTGAAAGAAGAGCGTTTTTTTTTTTTAAGCACAGTTGTTCCAAGATTTGCTCATTTAATTGCACCCCACAAACGGGCACTACGTCTCACTGTTCCCGTCCCCCAAGTCCCCTCGGGGTTTCAGGCCCGTTTTGTTGCGCTACGCGCGCCTGATCGGACTTAGCCGGGGCGGGGGGCAGCGGGGCCAGGAGTCTGCACTAGGGGCCTCGCGGGAGGCCTCCGTGTGAGGACTGGCACCTCCCGAGTGGGGGACCGCGGAGAACAGTGTCCGGAGGACCCGGGTCACCTCCTGTCCGTTGTCTCCTAGACTCCAGCGTCAGAGGGAGATGGCAGCTTACCGCAGCCCCTGCCTGCGCGGGGGGCTGCTCACCCTCCTTCTCCTCCAGCTGCCCGGGCTGCATTCAGGTGCGTCTCCCCTCTGTCCCCGGCCTGCAGGGCCGTTCGGTTCCCCCCGAGGCTACCGCGGGGCCCCAGGGGGACTCCGTCGGGCCGTCCCAGGAATAGCAGGAATGGTGACAGGGGCGTGGTCCTTCCGCGGGGAGCCTGGTCTTGGTCATTCCTCAGCCCCCTGTCCCCATGCTGTGTGACCGGCCGGCTTTTCTGACAGCTCACATCGACGTGGTCGGGCCCCCGGAACCCATCCTAGCCAAGGTGGGCGACGACGCGGAGCTGCCCTGCCACCTGTCCCCGAACGCGAACGTGAGCGCGGCCGGCGCGGAGTTGCGGTGGCTCCGGGAGCGGGAGTCCCCCGCGGTGCTGGTGCACAGGGCCGGGCGAGCGCAGGACGCGGAGCAGATGGCCCGCTACCAGGGCAGAGTCGCGCTGGTGCAGGACGGCCTCTCCCAGGGCCGCGTGGCCCTCAGGATCCGCGGGGTCCGGGCCTCGGACGACGGGGAGTACCGGTGCCTCTTCAAGCAGGACGACAGCCACGGAGAGGCCAGCGTGCGCCTGCAGGTGGCCGGTGAGTACAGCGGGTGCCTCTCTCCCTGGCTTCCGTGCGGTGTCCGTCTTCCTATGGGTGTCCTTGCAAACTTTCAGACGTCCCCCACATCCTGCGCAGGTTGGACGGGGTCGACAGGCCTAGCGCGGAAGGGGAGTGGGAAGGGGTTGGGGCTGAGAGTGCAGAGACCCCGGCGAGTTGCCGTTCTTGTAGAAATTTATCTCACGCATCTCCTGCCTTTTCCTCCGGATTTTAGGATAAGGTTTTCCTCGTTGTATTCATTAAATCCACGTAAGATATAAGGGCCCTATGACACTATTAGTACTCCAGGTGTACCTGGCCGAATCCCAGACCTGAACACTCACCTGGCGTCTCTGCTTCATCAGCAGCAGAGGCTCGGATGAGCGACCCCATGTATGCGTAGAAGCTGCTTGATGGGTTAACACCCAACATCGTGTCCCCTGGTTTCCTAAGATCCTAAAGCATGCCTGCGTGTTGACCCACTTGGAAACCTACCAGGTTTTGCTTTTGTTCCTTTTCTTGCATCAAGACCAAATTCAGGCTGTCACTGCAAGGAACATGGTAAGCCTTCAGGTGGAAAGTGTGCCCAGGCCTGACTATCCCACTACCTGGGTGTCAGGCAGATCTCTTCCTGAGCCATGTTTCCTCTGGTAAAACCTGGAAACATCTACCCTACAAGCTTCTGCAAGACTGAAACAAAATTAGACAGTGTATGGGAAACTGTCAACTCTGAAAGCGTTCTACACTTGTAAGATACACTTGTACCTCGGGCTGCTCTAAAATGTGTGATTTACAAATACATCGCCCTTCATGTCTGCGTTCGAGTGCGGACAGAGTTTGAAAACCTTGGGTGAAATCTGGGTCCCTGACTCCAAACAGGCTGCACCTGCCGGCAGCATCACCTGGAACTCAATTTTCCTTTTTAGAAAATTACCTGAAATGCGTATTGCAAAACCTGGAGAGTTGATATCACCAAACTGTCATTGTCACCTTTTACGAGTGATAGGCACCTCTGAAAATCTGCTGAGAGTGGCAGGCCTCTTCGTGAGAAATACACACATTCTGTCATACACATCCACTCAGAATATGGGTTTAAGCTGATAGTAATGGACATGTATTTAAGGACTCTTCCTTGTGGCTCAGCTTTTTCTGTGCTCTTCGGAAATGTAAGAAAATAATCAGGCTGAAGAGACCAGGAAAACAGATGTTGGTTTACGTTAAGACATAATGGTTTGAGGGAAATGAAGTTGAAACCATTTAAGAAAATTTCTGAGTCAGTATCACAAGTAAAGGAAATTTAAAAGCTATGATCTCAGTGCAAAGGTCCTCCAGCCAGCTCTTTCTCCTCAAGGATATGCCTTCTCTGTTGATTTTTTTTTTGAAGATTTTTATTTACTTATTTTTAGAGAGAAGGGAAGGAAAGGAGAAAGAGAGGAAGAGAAACATTAATGTGTGGCTGCCTCTTGTCCACCCTGGCCCACAACCCAGACATGTGCCCTGACTGGGAATTAAACCTGTGACCTATTGGGTCACAGACCAGTGCTCAATCCACTGAGCCATACCAGCCTGGGATCCATCACCTGCCATTGGTCTTGGTGTTCCTGCTGACTGGATAGGCACCCCATGTCTTCCCACAAAACCCACATGTCAGCCACCAAATTCCAGCTGGTGACACTCTCTAGTGAGGTCATGAAATTCCTCTCATTGACACCTCAGTTTCCTTGTATAATGAAAAATGGAGAGGAATCCCCCTCATCCCCCATCCCCTTGCGCTTTTCTATCTTAGACTCTGTCACCCTGTGCCCAGGGCTCCCAGGGGTGTGCCCAGTGTGGGAGTCAGACCAGCCCCTCTCTCCACAGCTCTGGGCTCTGATCCTCACATCCACGTGGAAGTTCAAGGCAATGGGGAGACCCGGCTGGAGTGCACCTCGGTGGGATGGTTCCCAGAGCCCCAGGTGCAGTGGAGAACACCCATGGGGGAGGAGCTTCCATCCGTGTCGGAGTCCAGGGACCCCGACGAAGAAGGCCTGTTCTCTGTAGTGGCTTCGGTGATCATTGGGGACACGTCCGTGAGGAATGTGTCCTGCTGTATCCGGAACGCTCTTCTCGGTCAGGAGAAGGAAGTAGAAACTTCCATACCAGGTCAGTGACTCCCATACTGGGCTCTAACTTGATGCAGCTTCAGGGCCACGCCACCTGGGACACCCGTGCTGCATGACATCGTAGCAGAGTGGTCTGCTTCCTCCACCTCAGATCCTCCCCCTGACTTGAGGGAGCCCCCCCAACTCACTTGAAGAGTAAAGATTCTGAAGGCAGGAGCCGTGCCTGACCTCACAGAAATTCCAGATTTTCTGTCTTAGGAGATACAGCTCAGACAGAGAAGCTTGGGCCTGGGAGGCCTGCCTGACCCAGAGACTGTCTCCTTGAGTGGCCACGGAGACTGAGGTCCCTCGTTTCCACCCCGCCCCTGCCCCTCCCTGCCCCAGGCTAGCGCTCATCCCTGTCCTCAGGAAGCAGGTCTTCTCATCGCCCCCACATGAGGCCGTGTTCCATGTTCCTCCATGAGGAGGAAGTGTTCCTTGCGCTTTGGCCATTTAGTCCTTCGCTGTTGCCAGAGGTGGTGTTTCCTCTTCCTGATTTCCTTCCCTCACCCCCTTGGCCTGGGTCATCCTCCACTGATCATTGAGGACGGGTTTCCAAACAAAGTGAATGAGTCTATCTTTTCTGTATTTCACACGTTCTGCCCCCAAATGACTCTTGTTCATCTTCCTTCCTCTCTTTTTCTGCTCTTTCCTACCTAAGGCCTAATACATGTTTGGAAAACCCGAAGGCACTGGGGATACTGTTTTCTCTGTGGGAGGAAGGGGAGAGGTCCAGGTTATCTGTCTCATCTTCTGAGTCCCTTGGGAATCAGGAGAGAAGCTGGACTTGCTCAAAGTTTCTCAACAAATGTCCATTTTGGGGACTCGGTTTCAGCTCCCTTCTTCCCAAGACTGACGCCCTGGATGGTGGCTGTGGCTGTCATCTTGATAGTCCTAGGAGTTCTCACCACCGGGTCCATGTTTTTCACCTGGAGACTCTACAAGGAAAGATCCAGACAGAGGAAGAATGAGCTCAGCTCTACAGGTGAGTAAGTCATTGAATCCCAGGCGCCTTGCCAGGAGTGCTGCTGAGTGAGGTCGGAGCCAAGTCCTTGAGGGTCACTGCCAGTGGAAGCTATCTGGCTCCAGAATTCTGGGAGTCGGGGGATTGCACGGCTGCTGAGGTCCCTGATATGTGGCCTGTAGAAGAGCAGAGGCCGGGCGCAGGGCCGGAGCGCCGCCGACAGACAGTAGACCTGGTGTTCGCTGGCTCCTCACCCCCAGGCTCTGTCCCCACTTCCCCCTGTTTTCCCAGCAATGACTGAAGATCTGAGCCCAAGCCAGTAGGAACTTCCTGCAAATTTCCTAGAAAACAGAACAATCCTTGTTGTTCGTTGTCGACACTGGTTCAGTAATCGGGCCCCAGCAGGCAGTCGCGACTCACAGGCGCTGCTTCGTGTGCCTCCCACACCCTCCCGCCCCTCCCACCATGTCCACTGCAGAAGGTCATTGGGCATTTCTGTTTGTTTTCCAGAGAAACTCCTGGAAGAGCTCAGTAAGTTCTGACTTCTTGTTATTGCACCCTCAAGATTTTCCCCCTTTTGTAGAAAACCTGTGCATGACTGTCTCTCTCTCATTGCAGAGTGGAAGAAGGCCATGCTGCATGCAGGTCAGTGGCTGTCAACTTCCTGAGGGCTCCAGGGCGCCATTCCCCTGGGGATCCAAAGTCCTAGTTACTGGGAAATAAAAGCACCCACACATGTTAGCGATGAGGATAGAGAGGGGAAGGTGATGGCAAATGGCCCAACTTTCCCTTGAGGCACATAGCAGCCCTTGGGAAGAGGCTGGGAGACAAGCCCCATCATACGCAGGGCATTGGGCTCCGGGGACTATGGGTGGAAGAGGGGAACAGAGACAGCCAGCAGGCCTGATGGCTCCTAGACTGCGCCCCCATCTTTGGAGGAGGAAGGACAGGTCTTGGAGCCTCACACTCCCTCATGCTCACACCCACTTCCTCTCGGTGTCTAGTCGATGTGACTCTGGATCCAGACACCGCCCACCCCCACCTCTTTCTGTACGAGGATTTCAAGTCGGTCCGGCTGGAAGATGTGCGCCAGAAACTGCCTGAGAAACCAGAGAGATTCGACTCCTGGCCTTGCGTGCTGGGCCGGGAGGCCTTCACCTCGGGGAGGCATTACTGGGAGGTGGAGGTGGGAGACAGGACCGACTGGGCGATCGGGGTGTGCAGGGAGGATGTGACGAAGAAGGGATTTGACCCCATGACTCCTGAGAATGGGTTCTGGGCTGTGGAGCTGTATGGCAATGGGTACTGGGCCCTCACACCCCTGCGGACCCCCCTTCCCCTGCCAGGACCCCCCCGCCGGGTTGGGGTTTTCCTGGACTATGAATCTGGAGATGTTGCCTTCTACAACATGACCAACGGGTCCCTTGTCTACAGTTTCTCCAATGCTGCTTTCTCTGGCCCCCTCCGAGCCTTCTTCTGCCTGTGGTCCTGTGGCAAAAAGCCCCTGACCATCTGCCCCATCACTGATGAGCTTGAGGGGGTCACAGTAGTTGCTGATGCCACGGACCCTTCCCTGGAGATCCCACTGTCACCAATGGGCGAGGATGCTGCCTCCAGGGACACAGACATGCTTCATTCTAAACTAATCTCTACCCAGCTCAGCCAAACGGCACCTTAAGGACGACCCCAGCTGAGTGGTTCCCCTTTGCTCCCTGTCTGCCTCCCCCACCCCAGGGGCCTTAGCTGCCAGCTTCACCCAGCTCCCCTGCTTCCTGTTGCATAGGGATCCTTAGTCAGAAAAGTGGCATTGCTGTTGCTAGAAAGTGTGGGGTGTAGGACCTTCCAAATCTGTTTCTGTACCAGTGCTCAGGGACCAAGGAGGTGAGTCTTCAATACTTCTGTTCTCCTACCCCTTGAAGCCAAATCCTAAGGGGAAGGACTTGAAACAAACTCAAAAGAAAGCTCAGGGATTGAGATGGGGTTAGGTTGTCATGGGCTTGTGACAGAGACAACCAGGTGTCCAGACTAGGAGTACATAGAGAAACAGGCAAGCAGAAACCTCAGAGGGTTTTGTGAACATAAGACGGAGGCCGAAACCCCATAAAGAAACCTGAAGGGGACATTGTGATGGAAGAAAGCGAGGTGACCCCAGGCCAGTGATGTACAGCTGGCCTGCCCCTGCAGGGTTAGGCCTATGTCTTGAATTCCCTGAGCCTGCCGTACAGGGCAGAGGAAAGAGCCCTGCTGCTGTGGGGTCTGAGTCGTGGGCAATGAGGGGCAGAGAGGAGATGCCAGAGCAAGCCCAGGGTGTCAGCCCCAAGCTGGATGGAGCAGCGGAGCTTGGACAGAACCCAAGGCTGTGTGCAGAGCTGTCTCTCAGACCCTGTTCCCCTCTGCACCGGCCCATTGCTCCCTCACCCGGGGGTCGTTCCACCCCCACTCTGTGGGCTCCCTAGTCTCCACTTCTCTTCCTCCCTACGACATAGACTCTCCATTTCAGAGGCATTTCCAGGAATCATCCTTCAGCGATACCACCACCACTTCATCGGCCACTGTTGCAGCCTCGGGGCCCCCTCAGCCCACATCCCAACATCCTGTCTAACCCCACAAGCACACCTGCAGTCCGCACCAACTGCTCTCTGATCCCACATGGCTCCCCGGGCACCCTCCCCCGACGCAGCCTTCCCACCATCGCCTCTCCTCGGGTCCCCTGAATGCAGTGTCTCTGCTCAGTGCAGCTACCCTGATTGCTCCCGCCTGTATTTGCCTTTTCCTTGTACCCCTGGCTTGTCTGGCCAACGGGCCACAAATTTATCCACATCCCCCACTTTGATTTTATTTTCCCAGCATTCAGATGTATGTCACCAGGGTCATAACCTAATAAATAAATCTGTCTGGTCTCTGAAAGCAGCATCTACACCCTCCTTTCTTGATTCCAACAAGTGAAACTGAAAAAGAGAGAAAAACCTGCATGGGAATGCTGCTTGCCAAGCAATGTGGTTCTATTTACCCAAGACTCATCCCAGACCTGGTGGCCATGGGCCTACCAGGGCAAGTGGCACAGGGGCGATTGTCCCATGAGGGTCCAGACACTTACAGAAAGGCCACAGTGCCAGTGGTGACCCACCCTCAGCCCCTGATTGGGTGGTGACCCCATTTCCACTACTCGAAAAGTAGTTCCTGGTGAGGTGAATGAGGCCACATCTTGGAATTTTAACAGTACTTTTTCCAGGAGGAGGAAATGATTGGGAAACTTTTAATGGTGATGCCTTGTAACTGGGAAACAAACAAACTTGGGTGATCTTTGGAAACCACTGTTGAAGGTCCTCACGGTTCAGCCAGATGCCCTATTTCTCCTGCTTTGCCCCAAGTGAGGATCAGGAACAGCTGGTTTCCCAGAAGCTCTGACCTTACCAACATTTAAGCAGCTCTGTTGCCCAGAGGGACAGCACGTGAGTCTCCAGTGTCCTTTCCTCATCCTGCCTCTACCATCCTTCACCCCACACTGCCCCCTCCCGCATGCCACCCTCCCACACTGGGTCCCTGAGAGAAGGACACGGTTTATCCCTGCTTTAAACGTATTTGTTTGTGTTCAACTTGTGTTTTTAGAAAGTCAAAGGGAAACAAAGCCCAAACGTTCTTTAAAATACTTGGGAACCTCAGGCAGTTGCTTTGCTGGTTTAATGTGTAATGTGTATCCTGAAATGTGAATGTGAAACCTGACCCAGAATAGACGGGGCTGCCACAGGGACCCCGCGCTGAGAATAGAAAGAAAACCGGTCACGATTTTAATCAGCCGACTCCCCTCCGCTTCCCTTTTCCCCTTCAAGGAAAACGGTCACCAGGCACCGCACTGAGCTGCCACAGGCTCCTCGGAAACATCTGTGTCCTCCCTTTCCCCAGCTGTGGTCTCCTCAGGCCTGGGCGCCAACACCCCCCCCCCCCCCAGACCTTATCTGATGAGCCTGCAGGCTCCCCTCCAGCTGGCACCAAGTGTCAGTGCCCTGGGGAAGTTATCTTTGTAATCCTGGCTTTACTTCTGAATCTTGTGAAGAAGTGTCACCTGGCCAAACGCTTTGCCAAAGCCTGTCTTCCTCACCTGAGGCAGAATCCGTGATGCTGTGATTTCAGAAACCTTCCAGGTGTGGCCACAGAAGTTGCTGGCTGGAAGCCTGGTGTCAGGCGCCCTTTTTCCGGGTTTACTAGACACAGAAACTATTCATCCTTTTGTTTTATTTTTAAAACTATTTATTGCAGTGTGATATCCATTCAGAAAAGTCCACCAATCTTTAGTGTACATCTAGATAAACTCAGAACGACCAGCAAGACCCCCGCCCCTTGCGCGTTGTTGAGTTCTGGGGTCAGATTTCGGTGGCTGCTTGGCCTGGGTGCTGCGGCCTTCTCGGCGGCACACCTCAGTCCTCCAATGGAAACGCTGCCTGCAGAATGTGGGAGGGCGTCCACTGGGGGTTTTCTCGGGAACGACAGAACGATCGGAGATTGTGATGTTGCTTGTAGTTGAACTTTGGCGACTTTGCCTTCCGCTTTCTCTGGTTCCTTTTGTGCTTGCAGAAAAGATATATGTGGCACAAAAATATAAGAACAGGAAAGATAGAAGTTTTCTTCAAAAGAACTACTCTTCGAATCCTGTTTTTGTAAATAATAACCATCTTCAGTCCCGCGTAAAACGTTATTGTGAAACTACATGGGGAAAAGTACCCTTAAGATTTCACTGTGATCATCCATCCCCTCCGTTGAAAGGGGAAAAGCCACAAAAAGGCCCCGCTGGGATTCGAACCCAGGATCTCCTGTTTACTAGACAGGCGCTTTAACCAGCTAAGCCACGGAGCCAGCACGCCGGCGGTGGCCAAATCGATGAGGAAAGAGGAAGATCATTGCTTTTGTTCGGTGGATTGATTTATCTTCCCTCTAGGAGAGTCAGGAGCAGCCCAGAAGCTTCCCCAGACTCTGAAGATGAACCTCCCCCTCACCCCAACAGACCCAAGAAACCGCGCAGCTGCGGGAAAACAGCCTCCTCGGCGGGGGGGTGGGCGTGGGAAGAGAGGACCAGTCACACTCATACGGAGACACGCCTCCAGGTCGTGTGACATCGTGACACCTGGACACTAGGACACTTCTAGCCACTAGAACTGGGCCGTGCAGGAAGCAAGCTCTGTATTCTCTATTTCACGGTTTTTAATTAAAATTCCAGCCATTCCTTACCACAAGTCTTTGCTTATATTTGTTTTCCTAATGCCTGCTTCTAGCTTATCCTGTTAACCGATGCAATTCCAGAGTTGCACCTTGAACATACAAGGCTTGCCAATTAAAACCTAGTCTTGGAAAGAAATGGAAGAGCGATCCCCTCTCTGCAGCTCCGAAGGGGAGACGCTTTCTTGTCCTAAAACTTGTCCAAGGATCTGTTTTTGGTGAGGTATCACACTGAGAGCTTTCGCAAGAATTTCTACTTTGTTATGGGGGCTTGTGTAAGGATTCGTAACTGTTCCCGATTCATTCTGTGCTCTGTAAAGTAAACCGGTCCTTGGGAATATAATTTGAACAAACGGCTTCGATGAAACTCGGAACAGTTTACAACTTGGCGCCAGAGCTGCGAAAGTATCTTCCCTAATAAGGCCTGTAATTATGATTGCCTGTCTTGCTTGAGACCTGTTGTTAGGAAGATGATGCTGAAATCAACTGTACTAATATTTGACGGATTTCTCTGAAACACTGTAAGGCACTTACTTCCACCTACCTGCATGAGTGGGGGCTGCATGACTCTGCTGGATTTATTTTTGTTAAAATTTGGAAGTCAATGAACTCAACACACAGTTGGATCGAAATGCCATGAAATAAGCACCTATTTCTTTAATATTATAAGATGAGCCATCAGATCATCAACGTGCTTGGAGCCAATATGGCTTCGGCCAAACTGTGGCAGACTTTCAGAAAGACAGCAGAACTTGCTGTATCTGGTTTGCGTTTTTCCTTTGACTGGCAGCTGGCAAAACTGGCCCAGAAATTCTGGGAAGTCAAAGTTGTTTAACAAGCCCCAGGCAAGTCTTGGGAGAAAGTTGAGACTTAGAACAATCACTTCTAGAAATCTGGGCATGAACACTATCTTCTACTCAGTTTCCAGTGTGGCTGTCAAGGACCAGGAAAGGCCCCTCGTGCTGGCTTTGTTCCACACACCTGACATTGGAGAAGGCACCGATCTCTGAGTCACATACACTGGGGACAATGTAAAGAAACGTGGGCGTGGCCAACAGTGCTATTTTTCCATTTGGGTGGGAGAGAAAACGAAAATGGAGTAGTTCATGAACTTGGATGGGAAAATATAATATTGACTACTTAACAAGTAATCACTGAAATTTTGTGTTTTTTTCCATTATGGATATAGGCAGCAAATCACAGCTGTATTTTAGCAGTTTTGACTTTACCACTCTTGGAAATCACAAATATTTTCTTCCAAATTTGACAAGTCCCAAATTTCTTAAAATATCATTATGCTCATTACTGCTTTGAAATTTCAGTATTTATCAGATGTTCTGCTGATGTTGTCATTTAGTGCATTAATAAAGGAGCACAAATATTACTGTACCATATTTTTTGATATTTTAAGAGCATATTTCAATATAATTGGTTTCCTTCTGAAATCTTATGAATTTATCTTTTTATGTATAGTTAAAACTATTATTGGAGTCCATACTGTTATATGGAGTCCACGATGGAGTCCATAACCACCAAACTGCCCTTTGGGACAGAACAAAACCTGCACAGATGACTCCTGTGCTGTGGTCCAGAGAAAAAACCATGACTAGGTCCACCTTAGTAAGAGCAGGAACAGGAGTATTTTTCGTAAGGACTGTGGCAACCTCACCAACTGAAGACAAGTATTCTCTAATCTCAGTGTATCCGTTCTTGGTGTCAGATAGGTATACCCTGTTTAGTACCTCTCACGTGATTCACGGCGCTCACGGGGCCTGGGAATTATAATACTTCCTCCTCAGAAACGTGGAGAGGCTGAAATGCACACGCGACAAACACTTCTGGGTTTCCTGGGCAAGTAAACAAGTGAGCATTCATGTGCGTGCCAGCTGTTTTCCAAGGTGTCCTGTTCTGAGATGTAGGTCGCAGGCAGAGAGGGTGCTTAGCGCAGTCTTGCTTAGTAAATTTTAAAAAATAACTTCTCTTAACGACCCAAGAAGAGACAAGAAAGAAAGTCAGATCGTGCAACTCTACAATGGCTTCCAGTTTCCTAGAGTAGCAGCCAAAATCCTTACAAAGGCCTGCAAGGCCCAGGTCCTGTCCCAAGGCTGCTGCCCCTGTCCACTCAACAATGGTCCCTCGCATTACTGGACTGGCCTAAGCTGGCTCCCACTTTCAGGCTTTTCCCTGAGGATTAACCCGCTCCCAGATCGCTCTGCTCCCTAATATCTGCATTTGTCTGTGGTCCATACCTTCCCTGCTGGGCTTTTCTATTTCTCCACGAAGTTTTACTTCGTTTTTCTCCAAGCTCTCACCAGCATTATTTTACTTATTGAACCGTAAATATGGGTCAGATGGTGCAGGACGGAGGGAGGTGATGCTAGGGTGAAGAGGGACTGGGCTGCCTCCTCTGCCGTAAAGGAACCCCAGCCTAAACAATCGCAGCCTGTAGCGAATTTTTATGAGTTTGAGACAAACTGACATACAGAGAAGCAAGATATCAAATGCTCTGGAGAATGAGTTTTATAGCTTGTTTGCATTTGGAATAAGGGAGAGAAGGTGGGAGAAAACGAGATACAGGAGAGCTAACACGACCGTGTAGTCCCTGGAGGTTGGTTTCGCCTCTGAGGGGCCTGAGGGAGAGAATTACTTCTGGCGTTTCAGATGAGTATAAACCCAGATGCACAAGGACAATGGACAAAGTTTGCTTAAGGCGAAAATATTCTCTTACTAAAGAATCATAGACCGGGCGTGACTCCCCACCACGGCCTGCCCAGTTAGGGGCTTGTGTTCAGATAACCTCATAAGGTTACTGTCTGTCGCTGATTTATTACTGAGCCCTTTTTCGTTCACAGGGCCCAGGGGCTGGTGTGAACGGGAGAGCGGGCGCAGGTCTGCCAAGGCCGCGGACCCGGTAAGTGCGGAGACTCGGCTTCCGGCGGGATCGCAGACTCGGCGGGGAAAGAGCACCGCCGTCTGGCCTCCGACGGGCACGCCCGCCGTCTGGTTTCTGCTGAAGAAAACACCTCGCAAACGAGTCCTCGCGTGGGCCAGTGGCGCAATGGATAACGCGTCTGACTACGGATCAGAAGATTCCAGGTTCGACTCCTGGCTGGCTCGGTGGGCGCAGTTACGTTTTACTTCCTTCTTTGCGAACCCCGGAGGAGCTCGCAGGCGGGGGAGCCCCGCAGCAGGCGGGGGAGCCTAGTCGCGCAGCAGAAATCTGCGCCGTCCCCCCGGCACGCCCGCAGCCTTGCACCTCGGCCAAGGGCGGCGGAGGTGAAGGAACCTCAGCCAAAGAGGAAGCAATTAAGATGTGGAGATTCAGGTTGAGAGATTCCGGTAATAATGAAGGGTCAGTCGTAAATATCAGAGCCTCTCTCCTGTTTTCCCAGATCCAGTCATTTCCGGTGTAAGCAGAAGGGTTGGTGGCAGGGTAGAGGTGTGGTTGACGCGCGCAGGCGCACACAGCGATCCAGGCGCGTTAGTCAGGAGGGGCGGAGTTAGTGGGGTGAAGAGGGAGATCCGGCAGAGCTCTCGCCAGCGTTTCCGTAGTGTAGTGGTTATCACGTTCGCCTCACACGCGAAAGGTCCCCGGTTCGAAACCGGGCGGAAACAAGCAAATGTCTTTTTCCTCCCCCACTGCGGAATGAATTTCCTAAAAAACGATTTCGCTTGATTTTTTAAATTTCACGCTCTCATAAACACCTGCACCCTCTTCCTGTCTGCACGCCCGGGGCTGTGGTGCTGACGTGGGTGCGGAGTCGGGCGGTCGCGGGAGCGGAGACGCGGCCCGGGCCCCGGAAGCGCATCCCAGCTCGCGGCCTTCCTGCCCGCGGACCTCCGGTCGCCCACCCCGCGAGGGGACGGCCTGGACACTCGGTGAGTGCGGGGCCTCCGGGCGCCTCCTGTGGTGACCTGGGACGGCGGGGTCAGCGGCGCCACGGCAGGTCGCGGCGGGCGGTACCTTCGTCTCCGGGTTCGAGGCGTCCCCTGTGGGCAACCCTCCGAGGGGACCCCGATGGGCCCAGGCTTCCTCCCCTTGGCGTGCGCTCCCCTCAAAGGTGGGAAGACCCCGAAGTTAAGAGACGGACCAGCTGCCGTGCCTGTTTCCGGCAGGACCTGCACCCCGCTTGGCCTTGACCTGTCGGCACCCGGCCGGCGGCCACGTTAACGAGATCGTCAAACGCGTTCCTACGGAACAGATCTCGCTATTGCCCCCGTCGGGCCCAGGGCCCCTCTTCTTAGATGCGGTATCTTCACCGCCGTTGTTTCCATCCCTATTTCTAAGGGTCAGAGACAGTCGCTCAGATCATGTTGCTCGGGTTCCCTCAGCGCCTGGCGTGAACGGGACGTTGGTGACGTGTTTATGGAGAGAAGGAAAGGGCACTCCGTCCCTAAAGGCCTGTTTTCTGTATTTAGCCAGGCTGCTGGGCTCCGGGCTCCGTTGCCGTGCCGTCCTCACGCCTGAGACCCGTGTTTTTCACCTCGCTGGGTCCCTTGTTAGCCAGACAGTAAGCGGGGGCCTGCGCTCGGCTCCCGTTTGTCTGAGAGTTTTTTTCGCAGCTGGGTCTACACCGCTCAGGGGGCAGGGGCCCGGGGGCCAGGCCGGGGACGGAGGTTGTCCCCTCCGCCTTTCCCGTGTGTCAGAGCAGAGCGGTGCGTCAGCGGGGAAGGCGGTGCACGTGGTGACAGCTTTTTCCACGCCTGTGGCTCAGCGCACGTGAGACCCCGCCCTGTCCCACCTTCCCTGTGGTCCCCATCCCCTGTGTGGTAAGCCTCGTGAGCGCCCAGCGGTCGCCAGCACAGAAGGAACCCAAGTCCAGCTTGCTGGCTAATGAGTTTAACAGAGATTTAGTGCAGAAGCGTGGTCTGGGCGGCAGGCGGAGGGGTCTCCTCGTCCACCCCCAGACACGCGGTTTCGTGGATGAACCGTGGGTCTGCGGGCCCCGACATGGGCGATCCGAGGGGCCCGCGCCCGGTGTGAGTTGAACTCGGGAACACGTCCAGGCGCAACTCCAGAGAGAACTCCCGGGATTCTGTGACTGCACAGCGCCCTCTCTCGCGCCCCAGAACGTGGAGATTAGAGTCAGGGCAAAGTCGCTGGGGTTCCCAACATGCTCCCCTAACCCCACAATGCGGCCTTGCCTGACATTTCCTTTGAAAAGTAGAGGACTCACTGACACCACGTAACCTCCTGCCCTCCCTAATCATCCCGAGGCCTTCCTGGAAATAAAATTATTTTTTATCCAATGGCCCTTTTTCATTATTTGCGTATCTGTCTCCTATGGATACACAAATAATGTATCTGTAGGGTCTCTGGAAAGTTAGCAGCCACCTGATCTCCTGATAAGTTCCCTAAAGGTGAGTTTCAAGAAGCTAATCAGGTTTCTTATACTCAGGTACAGCATCTAGCCAGTGGCCTGTTTGCCTTGAACTTATCTTTATTGTCCCCTGCTGTGCTTTAATGATCGTGGCCTCCTGTTGAGAAGGGACTCTAACGTAAAGAACACCGACCGAACCAAGAACAGGCTGTGAGCATTTCCATACCAGGAATGGTTGGCAAACACGTTTGGAGTAAGATGGAAGGAGAATGGTACACAGTGTTGTAAACAAAAGCTCACTCTTTGTGAATTGTGATAAAGAAGACACCTACTAAAAAGGGCCCCTGGCGGCAAACTGAGCTAAAATTTTAAGCAAAAGAGAAGGAAGGAAATAGAGGAAAGGAAAAGGAAAGGAAAAAAAAAAAAAAGGAAAAAACCTAGCAGCCATTTCTGCACAAGAACCACTCACTTTTCCCCTTGCTGAACAGCCGGCCCCTGGCTGCGGGCACACATTTCTTCCCGCTGAGCCATCTTTATAAAGGAGATCCTAGCAACCTTTTCAACCACTAGGACTGAGGCTCTCCGCATCCAATCAGCACCTTTATTCTGACCAAGAACAGTATCTTGATCCAATCAAAGTGTAAAGATTTAAAGTCTTCATTTGCATGACAACAGACCAGTCAGGAACCAGGAGTGGGGACTTCTGTCCCCACAAGCCAGCTCTCCTTTGGC
This sequence comes from Tonatia bakeri, assembly GCA_004024845.1. Taxonomy (NCBI): domain Eukaryota; kingdom Metazoa; phylum Chordata; class Mammalia; order Chiroptera; family Phyllostomidae; genus Tonatia; species Tonatia bakeri. The sequence continues at coordinate 67,355 of PVIA01007360.1, read as the reverse complement.
TCAAAGAGTCGAGTTTCCCTTTGCGCAGAGGTTTGACTTTTGCAGAGCTGAGACACCACAGGGTGAGCAGACCGTGAAGGAGCTGAGCAGAGCCGGGAGTACAGTGAGGGAAGAGCAGGAGGCGCCCAGCGAATTCCACACAAGCTCTTCAGTGAGAGCTGTGCAACGTGAGAACAGAACTGTTTCTCCTCAGTCTTTAACCCCTGTTCCCAGAGTTCCTCACAAGGCGCCAAAGGAAATTGTGACGCACGCAAGGCGCACCCAGCTTTGGTCCTTCCGTCTCTATAAATATCTCTCCCTCTACAAGGAGGGAAAATGCAAATTTTCCAGAAGTTCTCGTTAAATTAAAAATATGAGGAGAAAAATAGATAACTTGATGTTTTAGTACCATTTCTAAATGGTAGTGGTTGCTTTTGTTGACCAAGGAACATAAAAATCAAATCTAACTTTTTTCAAAAACCACCATGTTTGCTCACTATATCTAGGTGGTGAGGTCAGCAAATTCCTCTTCCAAAACACACACCGACATGCATGCACACAACATTCTGGAGCAATTCAGAGATGAAATAATTTTTTTTCCAATTTGATGGGTGTAAAATATATCCTGCCATTTTAGAATGCATTAGCCCATATAGCTAATGACGTTGAGCATATTTTTATGTACTTACTATTCCTACTTCTAAGAAGTGCTTAATACTTTGCCCATTGTTTTTAAATTTTCATTTTGTGTGTTTTCCTCGTGGATCTGTAGGAATTCTTTATATATTCTGGATTCTAATCCTTCATCAGTTATATGTGTAACAAATATCTTTGCTCAGCTTTTAACTTATTTTTTACATTTTATGCTATTTTTATATACACAAATTATTAATTTTTTAAATTATTTATTTATTTTTATAGAGGGGGAGGGCGAATGAGGGGGAGAGAAACAGTTATGGTTGCCTCTCGGGCACCCCCTACTGGGGACCTGGCCACCATCCAGGTATGTGCCCTGACTGGGAATTGAACTAGCCACCCATTGGTTCTCAGGCTGGCACTCAGTCCACTGAACCACATCAGCCAGGGCAAAATTATTAATTTTAATAAAATCAAATGTGAATTTGTCAGTCTTTCCCTTTATGGTTTACACTTTTTGTGTCTTGCTAAACTCTAGGAGCAGTGTGAGGAAGACGGAAGAACCCCCTGGACTAGCAGAGCTACCGGCGGAGCACGGCAGCCGCCATGCCCAAGAGAAAGGCAAAAGGAGACGCCAAAGGTGACAAAGTGAAAGTGAAGGATGAGCCGCAGAGAAGGTCGGCACGGCTGTCTGCTAAGCCTGCTCCTCCAAAACCAGAGCCCAGGCCTAAAAAGGCCCCTGCACAGAAGGGGGAGAAGCTGCCCAAAGGAAAAAGGGGGAAAGCAGATGGTGGCAAGGATGGTAACAACCCTGGGAGTGCCCGAGATGCCGCCGCATCCCAGCCACAGAGAGCAGGAGGCACCGGGGACAAGTGAAGCAGACGTTTTAAATAGTTCTGTACTTCTAATGACTCCACCATCTGAAGTGCTATTTTTTAAATGTTTTATTAAAATGTAGGGTTTTTTAAAGTTACGTTGTTAGCACACAAGACACTGTCGCTGTCTCTTGTGGAAAGGGCAAATGCCACTAATAGAGTGTTTAGGAGCTCGATTGAAATGGGGGAAGTAGGATTTTCTGCCCTTGTTTTTGAAGGTTATTCTTGGTTCCATGCACATGTCAGCCACTTTGGCTCAAAAGCCTCGCACTGTGGGGAAGCCAGGCGTCCCGTCTTCTTTCCCGGTTCCATCGGCATGGACCTGGTTTCCTGAAAAGAGACCCGTGAAGTGGCCGTGGCACCCCTGAAACCGTCGGTGTGGGGTAGCATGTCCAGAATTTCTGGCGGGACATCAAGATGGTGTTGCTCAAAGATCCAAGATTTCTGTCTGGTTTATAGATCATCCCACTGAGAATCCTGCAGATTTCAGGTTTTTTGTCTAGGTCAGAGCTGACCTGTGAAAATCTGTTATGTGCCTCATACAAAATGTCTGTCCCTTCTGAAATGTTTCCTGTTCAAAACAGCAACAGAAGAGTTCGTTGATTTTTGAGGAGGGGATTTTAGAAGTTGTAAAATTTTATAAATTGTTACTCAGATTTTGCTGGAAGTAACTTTTTGTTTTTCTAAGTATATGAAAAAGTTGGATACAAATTGGCAGTGGAAGGGGATCATTTCCTACCCAAACTCATATGTCTTACAGCCTTGTGAATGTTGTATAGTTTTTTCACATTTATCTTTCATCTTTCCTGAACTGATTTTTGTGAAATGTATGAGATAGAAGTTCAACATTGTATTTTTTCCATATGAATGTGTTTGTCCTGGCACCATTTTTTGAAAAGTTTATCCATTCCTCACTGATTTGTAGCACTAACTCTTTCATAAATCAAATTTCTCTGTGTGGGGGTGGAGTGGGGTGGGGGTATGGTTCTATTCTGACTCATGAGGCAGGCACTTTGCCTAACCCTGGGCAGTGCTACACAGTCCTGGGTACTACAAGCTTAGAAACTGACCTTGATATCTCAGGACAAATCCAACTTCCATCCCCTACACCTCCACCAAAGTTTTTTTCCTCAGGAGTATTTGGCCATGCTTAGCTAGACTGACAAGTTGTTAATCAAACCAAACAATATAAAGTGTTAGAATTTTATTGGGTTTGTACTGAATTTATAAATTGCAATGTTGAGTCTTTCAATCTATGAACCCATTTATTTAGGATCTTTAAATGTTTTTCAATAAAGTTTTATAATTTTCTCCATAAATGTCTTATTTTATTGATATTTCTTAGGGATTCTACATGTACTTTTTAAATTCTATTTCATACAGTATATTTGTAGTTACTGCATTTTCTGTTTTTAGCTAATGTTGATTTTTGTATACAGCAACCTTGCTGAATTCTCATTAGTTTTTATATTTGTATATTCTTGTGGGTGTTCTACATAGACAGCCATAGATTCTGTACATGCAAACGATTTCATTTCTTCACCACCTTAGACCATCTTTCCTTTTTCTAATGCTAGACTTTGTGCAAGTGCCCACCCAGGGAGAGGGGAGTGGGCACAGCAAACTAAGTCTCTGCTTTCACCAAGCTCATATTCTAATGATGCTGGGTGAGATAGAAAACACGCACATTTATGGGACGGGGGACTTAAGTAAAAAAAGTGTAAGTCAGCACGATTTAAATAGCGTGGTTAGGTGATATTTCCACAGAGCACTTAGTGAAGTAGGGGAACAAGAGATGTGACTGAGGGGAAAGCATTCCAGCCGAGGGAATGGAAAATGCAGAGGTGGGTGGAACAGGCATGCTGAGGAGGAACTGGGAGGCACAAGTGGCTGAACTGGCGTGAGGGCAAGAGTGACAGTTCACAAGAATGCAGACATGAGCAGGGGCCAGAAAACGGGTGCCTCTCCAGGCTGTAGTTTCTCTGAGGAGGGATGCCTTCAGAATTTTGAACAGACAAGTGACAGTCTAAGGGGTGTGTGACTGAGGCACTGGCTACAGGCTGTGAGCGGGGAAGAAAGGAGGAAGACCTGTTAGAAGACGGTCACAACTCAATTGCTGGAAATCCAACTTCATTGCTCTGTGTCACCATCCTTCTGTCCCACGATGCCCAACCCATTTTTTTCTATGAGCAAACATTTCTCTGTGCGTTTTTACCAAAAGATCAGGATTAAAAATAAGCATTCTCTATTCTCAAAATCCAAAGTTAAGTGATAGATACCACCATGTAGCCGTGCGTTTCCCATTGTGAATGCGCAGCAGGCCTAACTCGGAGGCCAGAGATTGATGGGTTTTAGGGAGGGCTTCAGGGGGGCATTCTGACATAAAAGCTGCAAAACAAAAACAAACAGGTTGGTCAAGCAAGAAGTGGGGGAAAGGCTTCTTGTGCAAGTAATGACACTTGCAAGGATGTGAACATGGTGCACGGAAGCTGTTTAATAAGTTGTTAAGTCAATAATTAAAATGCACAACCAAGTTATAATAGTTTTACAGTATTTCTTGTGTTTGCCAAAGACTGTGTCTGTCGATTGATTTACACGCGTGATTTTATTTCCATGACTATGAATTCAGTATTACTATCCCCCTTTCACTTCAAATGTATGTAGTAAAAATACTCTACAAGCTAAACAGTGATAATTTCCAATGACGAAGAGTAGTAACGAAAGGACAAACTCCAGGAGGAAAATGGGCGTGGAATTCACAGCGTCGGTGCGTCTCCCGCAACATGAGGTCAGAAGGACAGTTTCTGTACACTCCTGAAGCGGGTAAGAGCAGCTTAGGAAACCTAAGTCAGCCTTTAATCATGCTCGCCCACTTTTCCGATCCATTAGGCACTTACATGCTTTTCTATAAAGTCACGAACCAACAAAATGGTTCACAAACACCTTGAGAATCTGGGTCTGATTTGAACAGCATGGCGATCCAGAACTCTCAGTAATCAAATTCATTACCCTCAAAACGGAGGCCTTGGTCCTGCAAGGGTAGGGAAGAAGACGAGGGACATATTCCTCCGCAGCCGCCTTCTCGCTACGTTCCGTTCTCAGCTGTGCTCACAGCGATCCCGTAGAACACACAGCACTCCCCTCCAACAGCCTCCAACCACTCCCCGGCCTAGTCACTCGGGAGACGAAGACAGCTTACCGGAAGTTTTGGAGGACACGCCGCGCCGCGGGTACGCAGTTCCGGGCCTCTCTGGGCCGTTCGGAGAGCCGTCTTCTCGGTGATCCGCGCGCCCGCGGGCCAGGATGGCGGACGGATTCCCCGGCGGTGGGGAGGCTGTGAGCGTGAAGTTCCCTCCCTGCGTTTTCCCTCCGGCCCCTCTGGCCCCACCGGCCCCTCGCACACCTGGGTTGGGCTTCGGTGCCGGGCTCTCACCCCACGTCCGTTTTAGAGAAATTCGGACTGAAGGGGACTGCCAGCAACCCGGAGGTCGCCTCGGGGCGGGGCATGGAGCCCTTCGCTAGATTATAGTTTAAAAAGCAACAAAAATCAAGACATAGGTAACAAAGAAAACCAATTATACTACGAAATAGTGTAATTTGCAATGTAGTCATATGTGTGCACCTTCATTAGTGTAATGCATTAAAAATTCAACATCAAGACCCTTCTTTGGACATCTGTCTTTTAAAAATAAGTAGGAGATAATTTGCAACAACTGTATTATGACATGATAATATCTGCAATTTGTGTGTGTGTGTGACAAAGCCACGGGTACTGCTCTTCCGACTGTAACTTGTACATTTATAGGTGAAGGATATGCTAAATTTCAGAGGTTAGAGATTTTAAAGATATATTTTTTTAATCTTTTCTCATCCAAGTTAATCGGTCCCCAAGTTAATCTCTGCAAAAATGCTTAACAAGGTGCCCGTCACATGGAAAGCCCTTCCCCCACAATGTAGATATTAGTAATTTTATTATTACTTTTTTTGCACCTGCTGAAATTTCTTTTAGGTGTCACGATGGGGTTGATTACATGAAGTGCTACGTTGGAACAAAGATAAATTGAGTTCAGTCCATCAATTCAGGTATATTAACCTAAAAGTAAAAGGCCAAAGTGAGAGTCAACAAGTGTTTATTTGAGCTCAATAAGAATCGCTATTTTGGATGCACCAGTTCAGGCAGAAGCCCAAATAGTGTTCTCGTTACGAGGCAAAGGCAAGGGGTGTATGAGAAAGAGAAGGGGAACAATTATTGATATATCAATAGAAGGAAGGTGTTGCTGTTGGTGCAGGTAAGCTAAGTAGGGATGTTTATTCCAAACAGTGCTTTTAATTTCCAGTCCAGTTGCCATTATATCTGCTTTCTCGTCATCCTTGCAAACAGTTCTTTGGGGCCCAAAGTTGATTTGGACCCAGACCAAAGAGTATGTTGCCCTGTTTTAACGTCCAAAGGTTTGAGACATAAGATGTGCAAGGTAGTTGCAAAACGACTCCATTTTGAAGTGGCTCCATTTGTATTATTTTTACATTCTCCTCCACTTTTGAATAAGATTTTTCCTCAAAAGCCTCACTGATTGATTATTGGAAAGCAGCACTCATCAGTTATTAAAGCAGCATTAGTTCTCCATTGGCAGGTGGCTTATTTTGGGCAAATCATGACGTTGTAGGTCTCTTGTCACCAGGAAGGCTTGTTCATGGAGGGTCATGTCCCATGCAGGAGGGAAAGTGGGCTTTTTGGAGCCTGAGCCCACATTTGAGCATCGAGAGTGCCAGAACAGAGGAAGGCTTGACTGTCACATTTCTTTAGGGGCAGGAAATAGCAGAATGCAGGGCATGTGGAAGAGTGAGTGCTAATTTAATCAACTTTTGTTCCTCTAACCTGTGTATTTCTGGGTGCAGAAGTAAACTAAACTAAACTAAACTAAACTTCAAACTGGTCCTGACCAAAGAAGTTTGGAAGCCACCAGGCCAGGCGTTCTGAGTACTGGCCCCACTACCGACGTGCAGTTTACCTAGGCATCCGCAGGGCTGAGCGAAACAGGTGATTAGAAACGAGCACAGTAATGAGGGGCTGAGGGAGCAGTTTCACGCTTTCGTTGCTCTTCAAGAACAGTTTGACCTTTGGTACATGGTGAATACTGTTAATAAAAGTTTTACTACTGCTATAGATGAAATGAAATGTTTCGTGCGCCGTGGCTTCCAAGCACCTTACTATTTTTTTCTTTCCATTTTGTGAGAGTAAAATGGCAGCGCCCGAACAGGGACTTGAACCCTGGACCCTCAGATTAAAAGTCTGATGCTCTACCGACTGAGCTATCCGGGCTCACACAAGTTTAGGTGCTCATATTAACTGTATTTAAGTTAATGTGAACTGGAAGGAACAAGTCATTTTAGAAGCTTTCCCTGTGGTTTTTGTTCAAAGGTAGTCATTCAGAAAGTGCTTGTTAGTACTAATAAGCATAGAAACTCAACCACAACGAGGGTTTTCTTTAAAACTGATGTCAATCCTATTACGTTGATGATAATGTCGCCCGAATTCTATAGGCTATAGTATATGTACAGATACTGTACATAGTGCATATAAATACATACTGGACTGCATGGAACTCAGTGCGGTCAAGAACGCTGGCCTTCAGTTCCTAAGCTTTCCGGAGAAGTAGCTCAAACATTCCACACTTGGGTCCCAGCAGAGCACTTTCAAAAGGAAGTCGATCCGATGCTGTGCTTTCACGGCTTAATTAAATCACCTTTTTCCGCAACACTTTGGACAGCTAATGAGGGACAGAGGAAACGGTTTTATTTTGTGCTGGGCTTCAGCTATCTCTGGAGAAAAGAAAAAAAAAAGTAAGCTTTTAAGGGAGAACTCCACTCGTTTTCTCGGACGGGTTTCCGGCATCTAGCTCTATCCCTGCGTCTCCAGGTTCAGCACTGACAAGGGCCCAATGACTGCAAGGTTTCCTTTACTTGGAAGTTTGATTAATGTCCCATCAACCATTTCAAGGTGTTTTCTGACTAAATAAAGGAGAATTTAACTTTAACATTCAGAAAACATTAGGCTTGTGAAGGGAAAAGTCGGATTTAAAAAGTTGGGGGGAAGAGTGAAACGGCTGCCTGCAAGGCAGGGGATGTAGCTCAGTGGTAGAGCGCATGCTTCGCATGTATGAGGCCCCGGGTTCGATCCCCGGCATCTCCAGATTTCTTTTATCCCTACTGAATCAGAAGTTATATTTTAAAAATGCCTAATCATTTTGCGCTGTATACTGCTCTTTGTTAATCCGGTACAGTGTTCTTAGTAGCTTCTATGTATAGAACTCCCTAGGTAGAGAAGGAAATTAGATTGCTTTAAAGTATTTTGGGATATTTTTACTTGATACAAAATTGAAAGAGAAAAGGGAGAGGCCGAAGAGGGGCAACCTAGAGAATTGCCCAGGATTCATTAAATTAACATCCATCTTCTGGCTGACCTTCAGGACAGAGATCATCTTATCTTGAAAGCACAGAAAGAGAAGGAAGCCTATTGTTATCTTCTGGCTGCTGCGTCAAAACTATAGGCTCAACAAAAGAAAAAAAAGCCCAGCTTGGTATGGTCGAGTTCAGCCGCTGGGATGCACCACAATGTTGGCAGCTAAAAAGCAAAATCAAGACTACGGTTTCCTTCTACTAAATTTTGAAGGCTCCCTTACCAGTTGGCCGGTTAGCTCAGTTGGTTAGAGCGTGGTGCTAATAACGCCAAGGTCGCGGGTTCGATCCCCGTACGGGCCAGCTCTACTGGTTTTTTTTTTCCTTTCGCACCGCGCACCTTCCGAGGGAGCCCAGAACGCCCGCCTCCGCGGGCAGAGCGCTCACAGCGTTAGCTCTGCATCAGCAGAGAAGAAGCAGGTAACCTTAGCAGTTAACTAAATTCATCAGGAGGAAGAAGAAGGTCGCCAGGTTAGTGACCAAACTCTTTGCTCGAAATTCTACGACACAGATACTCGTGAGCAAGTGGAACGAGGGCCCGTGCGAGCAGGCAGGACTCAGTATCTCCGATCCTAGTGAAGAGTTTCTATCGGGGTGATCATCAGAGGAATCTCACTTTGAGTCTTTTTCCAGGATCTACCTGGTCCTCTGTCACCGATCTGTCCCTCTGTTCTGTCATTTCCTGATGTGACACCTGTGGAGTCAGCCTCATTTTCCAACTAAACAGTTTCAGCGCCCTAATTATGTATCTGTCTCCTTGTTCCTCGTGCAGCCCATATCCTTCACTTAATCACTACCTCACAGCTTCGTATCCCGCTGAGTGAACTTTCCCTATTTTTACTGTTTTCCGTGGGAAATGCTGAGACCGAGTCAAGAGCTCCACGTGGATTTGGGAATGCAAACGAGGCCGGGTCAGCCTCGCTCTTACAGCTTCAGGGGCCTTAGGGGCCTTGTGAAAATGCAGCCTCTGGGGCCTCGCTCCAGAGAAAGGGCCAAGGTTTCTTCTTTTCTAAACGCCACGGTTGTTTCTTACAAAGAGATGGGTCAACGACCTTTGAGAAATAAGGCTTTATACAGTCTTTAGAGGATTGGGTAGAAGGAAAATCCGGGGAAGTTCTGAGAGCGGCGTTAGTCTGGTTTTCAAAATAGGAAAACGAGGAGCGAGGGCCAGGAAGAAAAAGAAAATATCAGTCACAATTACACACATTTGCAAATAAAATACACACACACACACAAAAAAGAAATTTACTATATATTTAATATATTCCGGAGGGAGGGCAGCTGTGGGGCTCGTTGGTCTAGGGGTATGATTCTCGCTTAGGGTGCGAGAGGTCCCGGGTTCAAATCCCGGACGAGCCCACTTTTTTGTTGCTTACTGCACATTCGTAACTCTTTGTCACTCACAGCAGACCTGAGACAGCTGCCTTTCAATGAAATTAAACTTCTGTAACTCCACGTAAGAAATTTGCAGGCCGGGCTCCACCTGCACTTGAACCCAGTAAGTCAACTGGTTAACTGTTCTAACGAAAGGGACAAGTACTTTCGTATTTCGGCTTCTATTCAATTTTCCATCAGCCGCAAAGTAACTCTTGCAAAGGCAAATGTTTCTCCTTCTTCCTGAAGTTCCACCTCCACGCTTGTGATCATACAAAATGTATAGGAAGACGATGGCCACATCTCAGGTCGCTGTTATCCATAATTCCCTCACCACAGCAGACACATGGATTTAAATGGAAAACTCCAACACTGATCTATAGAGTTCGGATGCTGAAAATCTTTGCATAAGTGATTTCCTCGTGAGTATAGCGTTGAGTATTTCCCGTAGTTCAGGAGACGGGATTCTGCATCCTTACTGAGAAAGGCCAGGTTTGTTGAACATCCATTATATTCAATAAAAGTTTGCGGTCGGTGGTAAATAAAGAATACGAAAATCACTGGATTCTATATATTTCAGTGGTTGTCGGGTATTTTATATTAAAATAAAATTGCAACCTTCCCCCCTCCTTCTCTCTGTGTATCAGCCTAGCGTGTGAAGGACAATAAAGAAGCAAAAGGGGCCTGGAAAGGAGGGCAAAAACCGCAGAGATTTTCAGGAGGGCCATGTCCACACAGGGTGGCTGGAGGGGCGAAAGTTGACAGGCGACGGACACAGGAGAGGAGGGCCTCAGTGGGCTGCAGAGACAGCCCGGGGTTGTGCCTGGGCTCCAGGACCCGAGGCCTCCCACACTGTGTGCGCAACCACGTAGGCAACCAGGTCAGAGCGCTGGGAATGCTGGAGCTGGGGTCACTGTAGTGTTTGTTGTGGTCTGCCACACTACAGGTTGGTGAGAATGGGGCAAAGAGGGAAGATTTAATCAAAGTGGGTGTAATGAGCGCTAATAGTGTCATAGAGTGTTTACATTCTTTGAATTTCATGCTATTTTGCCTATAAAGCAAAAACTGAGGCATTTGCAAAAGAATTTTGATACTGTTAGAGTGTATGCAAGCAGGGTACAAACAGGTGCCCGGCTAGCTCAGTCGGTAGAGCATGAGACTCTTAATCTCAGGGTCGTGGGTTCGAGCCCCACGTTGGGCGGCTTACTTTTAATTTGTTTCCAATGCTTTTCTACTTGTTAGTTCCAAAAGCTGTTAGTTTCTCACCGCTGCCAAGTGAGAAAATTTACAGACCAACAGTCTTAAGCGTGGAATTAGGGGGTTACCATTGCTGAGCCATTTAGACCCGTGTAACCCTTGAGCTTGTCCTCACCGACCCCTGGCGGGAATGCGTCTCTCAGGATTACTACTTGTGTTCTTACTGCGTCTGTAGCTGTCAGTGAGTTACTCTGTATAGTTTAAGCTCCTCGGATGATTCTGAAGCACTATGCCTATCAAAAAAGTCTAGAATGTAAGAAGGTGCAGAGATGTTGGGAAAGGTCGAGACTGAAGGTGGACAGAACCACCCAAAGGGAAGTTTGATGGGCAGAGACCCAGAGGCAACAATGTCCATGGAGAGTCAAATTTTCTATGGCCACTGCCTCCTACGCCCTTTCTCTGCCTAATCACTCACACCCAGGGAGCACAATGAACTCAACAAAAATGTTTCCAACCTTGCTTCCTTTCCTCTGGCAAGGAAAAGAACCAACCAAGCCAAGACAGGTTCCAATTGTCTACAAAATAAAATAGAAAGTTTTAAGCCTGTTTTACAAAATCCAGACTGCATTTCTACCCCAACTCCTCTGAACTTTCTACCCTGTAGAAAATACTGCCCTGCCCAGCCACCGATGATTGTTCACTTTGCACCCACCATTTACCCTTTTTGCTCACATAAATCCATGCTGGTTGTGGAGCAGATCATTTCAGCCCTGTGCTTCTCCAGTATTATCCCAGATAGAGGCAGATTTTGCTGTTAATAGAGTGACTCGAATATCAGCCCTTTGGTCAAATTGATTGGTCTCAAGACTTTTTGAGATTTCCCCACCCCTCTGCAAAAATCCCACAGTGCATGTGTTCCTTTATTATTCCTTTGAAGCTTTTGTAGGTTCATTTGTATGTGTTTCATCAAAACACCGACAACAATGAGTAGGAAAAGCAGACACATATACCTCTCCATTGATAAAGCCCAATTAACCACACATTAATGTTCTTTCAGGCCTTAGGACAATTCAATGGAAACACCTGAGTTTGGGTGTCCAGGGTCTGGCTGTATACGTGAATCACCTGAAGAGTTTCTCAAATTTCAGATTCCTGGGCTCAGTCTCAGACATAGTCAACCTGAATCTCTGATGGTTTAGAAACCATTGCTTTTGGTTGAGGCTGCTGATCCAGTTTAACATGGTGAATACGCAATGAGGTTGTCTATTCAGGCTAGAATTCCACAGGAAGTCTACACCTGCGGGAAACACTATTCTTACGGCCTTGTCGGCAAAAGGTCAGTGCCACCAATCCAATGTCAATAGGAGTCCCCAATGTGGGTTGCGGTGAAGGGAAAAACTTAATTCAATCAAGCGGCTGCAATGGAGCGCAGTCGTTACATTACTGAAGACATTATGACCAATGTAATGGGGGGCTTTGTGTTGAGTTATGTTCTGGTTCCAAAATTAATACAATAAATCATATTGTTTGGATAATTAGAGAAACTGGACCATGAGCTGATTATTAGATACAGTGGAATTACTGATACTTTTCTATAGGTGTAATAATGATGGGATATCTAGAATGCCCTCACACATAGGTGTGCACGCTAAAGTGTCTAAAGATGAAAGTCATGATATTTGCAACTTATTTTCAAACGTTACAGCACAAGAAATGAGAACGCGCACGAAAAAGCGAGAGGGGGAGAGTAAGGAGAGTGGGAGGAAACAGGGACTTTTGGGCATGGTGCCAATTTCCTTTTTGCAAAACAGCGGGTGCTCCCTTTTTCTCCTTGGTCCACGGCAGTGGATCTTTGAGGGACAGGGCCGACGTGTCCACGATGCGGAAGCGTGAGGCCCCGGGCACCTGCTGCTGCGAGCACAGAGTTGGCATCCGCGAATTGGAGCGTGGCAACGTGCTTCCTTCGATAGCTCAGTTGGTAGAGCGGAGGACTGTAGTGGTGTGTCCCTGACATCCTTAGGTCGCTGGTTCGAATCCGGCTCGAAGGAGCTCCCTTTTTTGAGTTATTTTCCATCCCCGATCCTTCTCAGTTCTTTAAGTCTTGAATGGGTATTTCTTTAAGGCCGTCCTTATTGTGCAGCGAATCGATACTTTTACACCATTATTCTCCATCATTATTCACTGTAATCAAGGCTAATACACTCAGTCATACTTCGGCCCCTCGGCTCATGCGCCCCCTGCTGGTGCTATAGTCCTGAGCCTCAGGAAGGCTTTTTCCAGGTGACGCCCACTGTCCTGCGGGCAGAGAGAAACTGGGGCACTACGCCCCCTTGCTCCCTTTAATTAAGTGACTGCGATTCTCAAACCTGGGTGAGAACAGTTGGTGAGTATCGAAATCGCCTGGGGAGATTTTAGAAAGCGCTTCTGCTCGGGCCATTTTGCAGGCGGGTCCCCCGCGTTAGTAGTTTCAAAAGCTCCCAGGTGATTTTAACGTGCTGCAAGGTTTGGGAACCACTGCTACGAGAGAAACAATCATTTTAGGATAAAATGTAGAATAATGCGTACGATTTTCTACCCGCTTTGGGGATTACAAAGGAGAGATCTCTCCCAACAACCGAAAAAGGCTTTTGTAATTTTGTGCCAATTTCATTTCTCCCCTGTCTCAAAAATGTGATCCCGAATACTTATCGAAGACTCCTCACCTACAAAGATACAGATCAAGGTAAGGAAGAGTTGCAGAAGATTTTGTGCCTGGAAATCCTTGTATTTTCCCCTCGGGCATTTTAGCTTTGTTCAAACCTGCAAACGAGAGTGAAATCCCAAAAAGTTGACTCTTGCCTGTCCTGTCCTAAAGGTGAGGTAGCCACCAATATGTGGCTCTTGGCGCGATGTCCATCCCTGCCATGAAATGTGCAATGAGGAGTCCGGATCCCTGTGACCTAGTGGATCTGTTAGCTGAGAATGTCTAGAAACACTTTTTATAAAACTGGAGAATGCGGGCATCGATCCCGCTACCTCTCGCATGCTAAGCGAGCGCTCTACCATTTGAGCTAATTCCCCACTTCACGTGCTACTCGTTTCACTTACTCACCTTAATATTTGAAAAGAATTTAGAATTCCAGAATACAAGTTATAATTGGTGTATTAGCCCATAGGCCCAAGAGTGGAACTGTGGGTCAGTGGTGATCAAACAGCCACAGCACGAATTCAGGCCGCCAGCGTCACCTGTAACCTGCTGCACGGAGCTGAATCCTGTGTGGAGATAATCCGCAGAGCTCGGACACCACTTTATTCAACACTGGAATCCACCTCTTACTGAAATTGGGGCAAGAGGATCAAAATTGACATGCAAAATGTGAAACATCTTATTTGAGAAAGTGACTGTCCCTAGGCTCCGCAGGGCACACAGGGCAGACCTTTCCATGTCTTTACTATGTCCTCAATGCTTGCTCTCTCTTCTGCTTGCTTTTCTTTCTTTCCCTTCTTTCTCTCTTTTCTTTTCTTCCTTCCTTCCTTCCTTTTCTTTCTTTCTTTTCTTTCTTTCTTTCTTTCTTTCTTTCTTTCTTTCTTTCTTTCTTTCTTTCTTTCTTTCTTTCTTTCTTTCTTTCTCTTCCTTCCTTCCTTCCTTTCCTTTCCTTTCCTTTCCTTTCCTTTCCTTTCCTTTCCTTTCCTTTCCTTTCCTTCCTTCCTTCCTTCCTTCCTTCCTTCCTTCCTTCCTTCCTTCCTTCCCTCTCTCTTTCTGCACTCGGAGCTGACATAAAGTGCATAAATCTCTGTGGGAGGAAACCCGCCCCTCCCACACCGTTTGAGACAAGAGAGTTCAGAACTTCGGTGTTCTCAAAGTGGCTCAAGGTCAGTCTTGCCTTGATTCTCACCACCACCTGGGGACTTTCGTCACACTCTTTCATGGACAGAATTTGCCCAGCCACAGTAATCATTTTGGCCTCCGCTCATTTGTTTATGTTCTGTGGTTCCATTGGAATGCAGGTGTAGAATTGGAGTGAAATAGGGCAGCCTGCCCCATCCCGTTGCTCAGATCCATGGAGCTTTATCACGACTGACTGTGAACTGTATGAGTTCTTCACTCCCCAATCCCGGAGAACATAATGGGCATTGACATTTTACAAAGACAAACTTGGCAAACTTTGATTGGGGAGTTCAGCCTCCGAGTACGAATAACAAAATCAGTACCGAGAGGCAGGGCCAAAAGGGAGCCCATTAGGGGAGCCAGGGAGGGTGGTGACCGGCAATACGGGTTACGGGGAGGACACACGGAAACGGTCCAGGAGCGCCATCGTGTGGTTATTGTGCGCCCTGCACATGGCGCCTTTAAGAGCCAGTGAGGCGGGTAAGAAAGCCGGACGGCTCCCGAAGAATGACAGTGGACTGTAGAGAACCAAACAGGTGCTGCCTCCTATTCATGCAGCCGTGCCTAATACTGCCACCACATAAGCCACTTTAGCCACTCCCAAAATCCCGGGACAGCCTGCAGCACCCCGCCATTTTGCGCCTCCCAAGGCATTCTGCAGGGTGTGTTAGACTAGAGAATCGGCTTCTTCTGTGCTGTTCTTCCAGTCTGCATTTTCCGGCTGGCCTCTCCACCCCGGCAGTCAGGCGACTTCCGCTTTCCTGAGCTCGGACCGGCTCTCTTGGTTTAAAATTCCCGGGAACCTGGGATCCACTTCCGTCCTTTGTGCTTGACCTGGACCCGCCCATGCCGCCCAATATCGTCCTGTCATTGGCCAGAACCCTCATTGGCCCCGCCCCCTCGCCGCAGGCCGTCCTACGCAGCGTGCGTCAGACGGCGCGGCGCTTTACGGTTCTAGTGCTTCAAGTCTCCGCAAACATGGAGGCTGAGGAGTCGGAGAAGGAGCCAGCTGAGCAGGAGACTCTGGAAGGCAGAGATGGGGAACCAGAGGCGGCGGAGGAGCAGGAGGAACCCCAAGAGGCGACTGGTGGCGCTAAGAAGCGGGTGGTACCGGGCATTGTGTACCTGGGCCACATCCCGCCCCGTTTTCGGCCTCTGCACGTGCGGAACCTTCTCAGCGCCTACGGAGAGGTGGGGCGCGTCTTCTTCCAGCCCGAGGGTAAGTGCGCGGATCTGAGGCGCTAGCGTCAGTCCGTAGTGTGAGCAGGTCCCGTAGGGCTGGGGTGGGCGGTAGCCCTGTAGGCCTGTCCTCAGCTGATTTGGATTTTACTCTCGCCTCTGCCCACCCCTTTTCTCTGGCCCGAATTTACCACTTTTTGTTGAATGAGTACAGCCGCCTAAATAAAATACCAGCGGCTTTTTCACAAAACCGAGGCCATCCTTTATCACTGCGGCCGAGGTGGGGAGACTATCAATCAGCCGCCCCCAACTCCCCGGCAGGCACTCATCGGAACGGGAGTAGGAGGCCTGTGTTGGTTTAAAATAGAACGTTCAGGGTAGACCTGAGCAAGTCGTGTTAGCACCAAAATTAAAGGCCTTTTAAAGTGAGAGGTAACAAGCACTTATTTGACATCAGTAAGAAGAGCTATTAGGGAAAGCACTGATTCAGGCAGAAGCCCGAATAGTATTCTGATTAGGAGGCCAAGGCAAGGGGTGTGTATGAGAAGGGGAAGGGGAACAATGACATCAGTAGGAAGAGAGCGTTGCTGCTGGTGCGGATAACATGACATAGTGATGCTAATCCTAAACAATGTTTTTAAATTTCAGTCTGGGAACCATCAATCTGGTAGTCATATCTACTTTTTTGTTATCCTTGCAAGCATTTCTTTGGGGCACAAAGTTGTTTTCGGCCCAGTCCAGAGGTTATTTTACCCTGTTCAAATGTCCAGAGGTTTGAGACATAAACATGCAAAGCATTTCCTTTGGGCTGCCAGCTTTGACACCAGTTTAAAGTGCTCCCATTTATATTGTGACAGGAGTTGACATGCAGAAAGGATTGAGTAGGCGGGGGACGGGGGGAGGTGGACTTCGCAGTTCTCTACTCCTTTCCCGGCAAAGATCTTGAGGTGGGATCGCGGCCCGCAGGCAGGCTTTGAGAACGTGGCAGGTGGGCGGTGCAGTGAGTGGGCGCTGCGTCTGTCTCCATGACACCACTCTCTTTGTATACAGAGGGGTTCGTGCGGAGCAAGAAGAAGGCAGCGGCAGCTTCGGCGGCTGGAGGGAAAAAGCGGTCCAAATACAGCAAGGACTACACCGAGGGCTGGGTGGAGTTCCGGGACAAGCGAGTAGCCAAGCGTGTGGCTGCCAGCTTGCACAACACGCCCATGGGTGCCCGCAGGCGCAGCCCTTTCCGTTATGACCTATGGAACCTCAAGGTGAGGGGATAGGCTTGCCTTCTCCATCTCTCCTCTTCCTACCTTCCCAACCCCAAAGGAGGCACCTCTGAAACCTCTTGTTAGCCCTGCTCCCTCGCGTTCTTTCCACCCCTGACTACCCAGAGCTTTTCTTGTGTTCCTGTCCGCAGTACCTGCACCGTTTCACTTGGTCCCACCTCAGCGAGCATCTTGCCTTTGAGCGCCAGGTGCGCAGGCAGCGCCTGAGAGCTGAGGTTGCCCAGGCCAAGCGTGAGACTGACTTCTATCTTCGAAGTGTGGAGCGGGGGAAGCACTTCCTCGCTGCTGATGGGGACTCTACCCGCCCAGATAGCACCTGGTCCTTTGCCCAGCGTCCTACCGAGCAGGAGCTGAGGGCCCGGAAGGCAGCTCGTCCAGGGGGTCGAGAACGGGCTCGATTGGCCAATGCTCAGGACCAGGCCCGCTCCAACAGAGGGCTCCTTGCCAGGATCTTTGGAGCCCCACCACCCTCAGAGAGCATGGGGGGACCCTCGGTGGTCAGGGACTCTTGAGGGACAGGGAGTTCGCTTCACCTCCCAGCCCAGAGTTCTGCCTACCTGATAATGACTAGTCAGGTAGGCATGTTGTATCTCAGACCAGGAGTCACCAGTGAGTGTCCAGACCTAGTTTGGTGGACCTCTCTTTCCCTCCAACTCCATACAAGCCACGCTGAGGCACCTAATTCACACTCATAGTGTGATTAAGACTCTTGCAGATGCCTGATTCTGTCTTGTTCTTGGCTTCCTGCCTCCTGCCCATTGGGGTCCTCTAAAAACCCCACTTCCTGGGCCCAAGAAAAGCCTTACATCAAGCTAGAGTGAAAATGGCCAGTCCACATACCAACCACAGGTGCGAGCAGTGGCAGCAGCCTTTCATTTAGAAAAGATTCACAGGGATGGGGGTTAATGGGGTAGGATTGGCTCGGAAACCACCTTCCAAATGTATTTATAAAAAAAATGTGTGTGTGTGTTTAATGCAACTTTGCGGGGGGGGGGGTTATGGGATAATTTCCATCTCCTGTGTCCCATTTACTCACCTGTTCTGGTCTCGGAATTCAGTGAACCTGGACCCCTTCCCATCTGCCTAATTAATTTTTAGCCCATTTTATTAGTTATCCAGCTTGGTGTTTACCAGTCGTTCTGTGAGCATGTGAGTGAGAGAACATAACAACACATGGTACTTGGCATTGAGAGTCTCACACTGAATACCACTAGAAAAAGGCGGAATTTCAGGAATAAATGTGCAGAGGTGCTTCCAGCATTATGGTGGATGTGTGGTGTGTAAGGGGTAGAGGGGTTGTGGGAGGGCTGGTGATACCATTGTGAAGGTAAGAGAAGCCCTTAGTGTGGAGTTGTCCCAGTCACAGTTTTCAGAGATGGGGTCATTTTTACCAAGTTTTCCGAATTGTCCCTGGAAGGTGAACAGAAGGCTGGAAGAGCCTGGTGAACTACCATCTTACACAAAGCTCCCTGGGTAGAGTGTTGTGTTGGAACCATTTCAAAGGTAGCGGGCACTGTGACTCCCTCAGGTGCACTGTGTTGGGACTAAGACAGGAGGTCACAGACGATAAGGGCAGCCCCAGAGGCGACAGAGTCTGTGTAAACCACTGAAGACAAAGCGGTGTCACCACAGCTGAGAAAGAAGTCTGCGCACAGCCTCAAAGTGAACCTCTGGTCAGAATCCAGATGTCATGGCTGGGCAAATACAGTGGTAGAAGATGGAAGTTCAACTAAATTTGACACTGTAATGATAAAAACCCTTAGTAATCCAATAATAACGTTTCTTTAACCAAATGAGGGGCATCCAGAAAGATATTACAAATCTCAAAACTAATTGTGAAGCATTTAAAATATTCTAATTAAAGTCAGGAATGCATGAAGATACTCCCAGTCATACACTGTCCAAGGAATCTTAGAGATTCGGAGACAAAGATGAAAACAAAAGTCCAGAGGGGAAAAAAACTGACATTTGCAGGTGATATAATTTCAACATTAAGTCTCCAGAGAATTGGTTTTGTTGCATATTTGTGCATAATACTGTACATAAAAGTAAACAGCACTCTGATGCGCAGATAAAGATGCCACACACACGAAAGACAGCGTGCTGAGGTGGCAGTGAACACTGAGAGGCTCTGTTGACACCAGGCTGTGTAGGGATGGGTGAGTGTTCACTGCAATCATATCGACATCAGCCCAGAGTCAAAGCTATGTAGCAGGATGCTGTGCAAGTGTTTAAAAGTTCACATGAACAGGCAACAGGTTAATTTTAAAGATGCAAGTTTAAGAATTCTATGGTGTATAGTACCTAGTATATCAAGCATAAATGTTTCCGTATGATTTTTACAAATACCTAGGCATTCAGCAAAATAAGCCATTCCTGGGGATGCTAACCAGAATGGCAGAAGGGTAAGATGTGGTATGACTGGAGAGTTACAAGAAGGCATCAGCTCTGGCGGAAATTTATTTTCATTAAAAAGGGGGGGTCATAAGGTTAAGATATAATAAGCTTTACCTTAAATACTTGCCTATTATGTCATTTTGTACCATGTGCCATTACAATATTTTACAATGCTAAAACAATTTTAAAAAATGAGTTACTGCTAGGAATAAAATACTTTATTTTCCTGGTGCCTAAATGAAACTTCAAACGATGATTCATCTGGTTACTGGGAATTACACAGTCAGTTCCTCAGTCTGTAAGAGGGAAAGATCCTGGTCTGACGCTATGAACACAGTGGAACCTACTGTAGCACCATCAGTCGACAGAATAAATGATCTTATGACCTAACTATAAGGCTGATTACCAGATTATACTTTCTGTGTAAAACATCCTGGATTCATCACAAGTGCCTTTAATTTCAGATGTACACACATTTGTAGTGATATGATTTTCATGTTACATTGGATTAGGCCTACAGGAGACAGCATTTCTGTCAGAACAGGTCTCGCTCACTAATCAGTTAGCGTGGGCTGCTTACATCACTTTGGTGGATGTCTATTTACTCCTACTAGGTCAATCCTGTCACAAAGCATCAAGGTGACCAAAAGCTCTGCCCTTCTGAGTTTGCTAGTCATGGCATTTTGCCCCTAGGCCCCAAAGAACACCAAGTTTTATACTTTTTCAATTACACAGTTATTTAACTGGATTCCCTGGGTCTTTGACTCTGCCATGCTCATTAAAAGTTTTTTATTTCCACAGTACACCTCATTTAATGAGTCTCTGGACACTTTTTCTAAGTCCCACTGAGCTTGGGACAGAGACCAAGCTTCTAGCACTCACCCAAACTGGTGGCCACTCCAACCCATGGTATAGAACATCAGAATCACACTCAAAATTTAGATTATAACTTCCAGGCATGTTGAAACCTAAAAGACATATTCCAGCAATCTCATTATGAAAGATAAAATTAGACATAAATGCACAACTTCCTTCAATGAACTGGTGAAATTTGCAAATTCAAACATAAACCTGTAAGAAATATATTGGGCCAGAAAAAAAGTGACCACCACAAAAAAGAAATTTCACTATGTGAGAGGGTGTTCAGGTCCTCTCCAATCCTGAACATTTGATGTGTTAAGATTTCCAGAGTTTGCAAGCTTGCTTTGATGAATCTGTACAATAACCAGAAATCTGACCTTGATAAAATGATTTCAAATCTGGACCTCAACAACTACACAGGGTTAGTGGTGGGGTATAGAGGTCCTTCACAGCTTTACTCAGTTACAGTAACAGTGAAACTTACTCTAAATTAGAAGTTAGCTGAATGGATTCTGAGAACCCTAAAGTTCTGCACACTTTTGTACCTCAGTGGGAATACTTATTCTGACACCAAGATCACAAATGACAAAGCAAGGCCTACTACCTCCCCCCGCCCCCCCGCCCCCGCCGGCCTCAGACGAGAGGCTGGAAGAAATGGTTGGGGTGGGGGGATATGTTCACTAATTACGTTGGAAAGGATAGTTAACCCTTTCCCCAGTCACACCTAAAGATCTATCCTCTCACCATGGGCGTGTTCTCATACTGACGAGTTACTAGTACCAGCACTCCTGCCAGGGAGTGGAGCAGAGAAAACCATAGTTGAACAGAACTGAACTGCTCTACAGGCCAATATTCTCCCCCAAGTGTCTTTCTTTCTCTTGGAAACCTGTTTGTGTCTGGATGTATTTAACTTCTGTAACAAGGGCATGGACTCCACATGGGTCATTGATCGAGCACAGGTCGTTACTGAATTTTAGCTCCATATGGTCAGACGAAGCTAGGACTCCTGCCTGTGCTATTATGTCATGCAGTGTGGTGTGGTGGGGGGACTCCGAAAGGACCCACTGTCCAGAGAACAGCATAGACCACACTCCCTCTGGGTTTTGTTTGCTCCCAGCCAGAAACTCCTAGAATTCTAGAAACGGTCCAATGACTGTCCTTGCACCAGAACTGAAGCCCCACATGAATATCCACTTTATTCTTTTTTTTTCAGCTTTATTCAGGTATAACTGAAAATTAAAATTGTAAGATATTTAATGTGTACATCATGATGAGCTGATGATGTACACATACACTGTGAAAGGATTCCTGAATATCTGCTCTATTCTAATGCAAGTGTAGGGGGAACATTTTTTTTTTTGTACAGTAGAGACAAACTGGAGTTTTTCAGAACAAATGTTTATTTAAGAATTAAGGGCAAACAAAAACATTAAAGCATAGGAATACACTGAATACAAGTGTCTCGTTTGGTCTGAAATCTTGAAAGTGACCTTAACTACTTACCTGAGGTAGATCTAGGTTGGCACTGTTTCAAGAGATCCTCCAACCATCCCAGAAGTTGCCTTCTAGTGCCGGTTACAGGCCCCCAAGCGGTCCTCCCCAGCCTCAGGCTATGCTGCATGAACAGTACCCACACCTCTTCCCCCACGGTTAAAAGACCCTGGACCTGTTTCAAACCCACAAAGTTCTGCTTGGGGGATGGTCCATCCTTAATTTACTTAAAGACTAGATACAGCTAGTTACCAGTGAGATTAGTCAAAAGAAGGGTCATTACCCTGCCATGGGGCCAACTCTGTCCCTTTCTGCAGGTTCTAATGACTAGCAAGCAGCCACAGGACTAATTTTCATCGCTGCCATGCCGTACACCCATACTATTTTAGTGTTATAGTGATCAAACATACACTAGCAACAGGCACCAAAGAAAAACAAATAATCTCGTGTGTTTTACCACACATGGTAGAAGAGCTATTTATGGAAATAATACTAAAACATACCAGAGTGAATAACCTTCCAGGACCTGTTTGCTAAAAGAAAAACACCCTGGAACCAGATTCCTTCCTATCAATATGAGCTGCTCCGTGACCCTAAGATTATCAAGGTCATTAGCCAGCCATCAGGATCAGAGATCAGAGCCACACACAAAGCAGCCACTGGCCACCTCTGTGGTCCAAAGGCCAGCACTCCTGGAGTTCAAGGGTTTGCTGAGATCAATTACATTAGTCAGACGCAGACTAGCAACAAAATATTTATTCACCAGTCTAGAGTCCCAAATACTGCAGGAATCTTAACTATTTTTATTACATGTCTTTTGAGGGGGAAAATCCCCTCAGAACTGTTCATTTATAGATCCCTGGATTACAGTACTTCTAGAGAACGTTGAATATAATAGTTATTCTGTTAAACTAGAAATAAGTGCTAATCCCTAAACCTCTGATAAATTTGGCAACTACTTTTCCCTTCTAGCATTTAGAATCCTACATTCCAAGCCAAATAAATACCTTATATTGTAGCGATTGCAATCCTTTCCCTGGGAATAAAAAGTAGTCTCTCCTTTCTTGGCAGAACTGAAATAAATGAAAGGTATACCATTATGGGACTGAATTAAACAGCAGGGTAATGGAGAGAGAGGAACACCGGCTTTGGAGGCAGGGTACTCAAAACCAGAAGCACAGCTGCTCCATTAACAAAGCCAGGTGTCACCTGCCTGCACAGGCCTGCCGTCCTTGCAGCCCTCCCTTTGCCATTCTGCACGGAGCTGCTACGGATGTTAGCACCGGAAGGGATGGCACACAAAGCCACAAAGATGTGGATACTAGCAACACCATAACTGCTCCTCAAACTGGCGTTTCTGAGTTGGAAAGAGATGAATCTCTAAAGCAGAAATTTCAAACGACAGTGACACTCAGACATTTTTGGGAAAGGAAACCTTTGAGGGTTGGCCCCCACTCACACAAAGTAAAACGCCAAGTGTCCCGCCTGTGTAGGAAGTTGGCCCTGCAAAGGGGAAGCTTCCAGGAGTCCTGACCCAGGACAGCAGCCCCCCACCTACCTAGTTGTTTCCACTTCCAGCAAGTTCCCCAGGCGACTGTCAAAACCAGTCCCCAATCTGGCCAAGAATTTTTATAAGAACAGTAACCACCACAAGGCAAAGTCAGTCCTCTCCTGTCCCCCACAGTAACACATGCCACACCGTCTGTCACAGGGCACAGTCCTTTCCTTTATTGGATTTCCACACTTTAAAAAGAGAAAGTAAAGCGATCATAATGAAGTGGTTCAGATGAAAGAAAAGGGTCTTTACCTGAGTTTCCCATCAGGCCTGCTCTAATCTACCCAAGCGCCTCCCACAATGCGCTTCTGGGCATCTAAGAACCGTCCAGTATGGGCTCCATGAATGTCACCTCTACACACGGGTCAGCTAACTGGGAACATGGTTATTCTCACACCTACTATATGTACACCACCCCCAATTAGATCTCGCCCTAGAGCATGATTCTCCGCAGAGTAGGTTCTTTGGGGCCCAGAGGTGGAGGTTTCTAGCAAGGCTTTTTTCAGACTCAAGCTATTTATGGGGTTTTTCATGCGTGTGGGTTCCCTGGTGTGCCAACCAAAGAAGCTGATCGGTGACAGCTTTTCTCCCTCAGACTTCACAGGGTCTCTTCTCAGATCGGTTTTGTTGTTGATGCAAACCCAAGAAGGCTCTCCATCTAGTGCTTTTGCCACACTCAAGACAAATAACTAAATTGTCACCGATATGGCTTTTCTGATGGTGAGGAAAGTCATAGTTCTGTTGGAAGCTTTTACCACACTTGCTGGGGTTTCTCCCAAGTGTGGGCTCTCTGACGTCAGCGAGCTATGCACACCAAGGGCACTGTCCTCTGGTGCGAACTCCCCTGGAGGCAGAGGAGTGAGCGTGGCTAGGAGGCTCTCCCCATCTTGGCATCTGCAAGGCTTCCCACTGGTACAAGTCCTCCTGTGAGTGACCAGATCAGAGCTCAGACTACAGGTTTTCCAAGCCTCAAGGCCTCTGAAGGTTTCTCGTTGGAGTGACCAATAGGATTTAGGGTAGCTCTCTGGGCAAACCACTTCCCAACGTCCTATAATCACAGATTCTCTGGTCCCCACTGAAGTCTGAGCTCTTAGAAAAATCTAAGCTTTGCCTAGAGTTCCTCATTTTAATGAGTTCTCTGACTCATGAATGTGTTTTTTTTTTTATGGTGTTATAACTTCTTGTCTGGCCAAGACGTTTGTGAGGCTTCTGGTGCACGGGGAGGGCTGAGCTCAAGCCCCTTCTCCTCTGCGTTACAGATACAGGGCTTCTCGCCACCGTGGACCGTCTGATGCTGCAGGAGGGCCGAACTCTGGCGGAAGCCTTTGTCACACACACTGTACGGGTAACGCAGCTCCTCCGTCTGAGTTCTCATTTTCGGCTGGGCAACAAAGCCCATGCCCAGGAGGAAGCCACTCTCACAGGCAGACCACTGATGGGGCTTCTCTTCCATGTGAATTCTTTGATGCACAATAAGGTCCGAGCCACAGCTGAAACTTTTCTCATATTCAAGGCATTTAAAAGTGTGCGTGTGAGTTGCCTGGTGCCTGATTAGGTTGGCACTGCGAGTGAAACTTCTCATACATTCCAAGCATTTATAGGGCTTCTCCCCTGTGTGGACCCTCTGGTGGACGATGAGGTCTGACTTCTGGCCAAAGCACTTCTCACAGGCGCCACACTTGTAGGGCTTCTCCCCCGTGTGGACTCTCTTGTGAACAATGAAGGCTGAGCGGTGTCGGTAGCTCTTCTCACACTTATTACATTTGTAGGGCCGTTCACCGGTGTGAGTTCTCTGGTGGCTAATGAGATCCGATTTTCCACTAAAAGCTTTTTCACACTCCAGACATTTAAATGGTTTCTCGCCAGTGTGAGTTCTTCGGTGCCGAATGAGGTTCGTACTTCGACTGAAGCACTTATCACACTCGCTGCACAGATACGGCTTCTCGCCAGTGTGGCTTCGCTGGTGGACAAGCAGATCAGAGCTCTGTCCAAAATTCTTGCCACAAATGTCACATGTATAGAATTTTTTACCTGCATGTGTTCGCTGGTGTCCTGAAAGGGCTAAGTGGTGCCAGAAGCTCTTCTCACATTTGCTACATTTATAGGGTTTCTCATAATTGTGGATCCTCTGGTGTGAAATGAGATCTGAGCGCTGGATGAAGGTTTTCTCACACATATCACATTGATAAGGTTTCTCTCCACTGTGGGTTCTCTCACACATAATAAGAGCTAAGTTTTCGCAGAAGTTTTGCTCACGTTCAAGGCACTGGTATATGTGATCATCTATATGAGTAATCTCATGCACACGAATAAAGATCTTCTGACCCTTGTGAGGGCGCACACGATACACTGTCCTTCTCTGAGTTCTCTTATCACGTCTCTCTTCTGAAGTGTACATCTCTGTGGCTCCCTCCTAGGGCGCTTCCCACTGGCCGCCTTGGCCCATCATCTTCTCCACTGTCATTTCCCTGATAAGAACTTGAAAGATACGCCCGTTTTAGGCCTTTGAGTCATGAGCGGTGCATCTCTACAGGGTTCCAGCATCATATACACTAATTCCTTACTTGGTATTTCCAACACTGTGAGACAAAGAAGAAGTATTATTTATATTCCTATAACTGAGAAACGATGTTCAGAGTTAAAATCACTGCAGAAAAGACAGAATTTCTGCATCAGCCTGTAAGTGCCCCAGGTGCTGCAGGGGCTGAGACCAGTTAGTCTCCCTCTTTGCCAATACAAAACCAATCAGCAATACAAGTGCAAATACTAGGGACAATGATTCTTTTTGTGACCTGGGTGACCTCAAACCCAGGTTCTTCCTCCTCTGTCCTTGCTCTGGCCCAGGCTGGCTGGCCCCTTCCCCACAGTGCTCACTGCCCAGTACAGCTCACACGAAACCCACTGACGTGCTGTCTACAGCTAGAATATGTACAATGTCTTTTTTGATTGCTGCTCTTTCCTTAGTAGATAGAGCAGGCATACCGTTGGTGCTTAATAAGCAGCTTATTGCAGTTCTACTTGGATCTTCAGCTGGTAAAGGACAGGGCTGAATGCCACATGGTGGGAGCTGGTCTGATGGGATGTGGTTTAGAAGAAATAAGTAAGGTGCATTTCAAAAGACCGAGGAAGCTGGAGCTCACCTGGAATGTAGTGGAGGGAAAGCACCGTTCACTTCCTGGTCCTGAGACTTTGACTTCTCAATGAAGATTGCATTCTGTAAAACACAAGGACAAGAAAAGGGTAGATAGTCATAAATGACAGGATTCAGCACTAGATCATTTCACTCAAAGAACCTAAAATCAGTAGTTTCCTTAAAAGGAGCTACAAGGTTTTCTTATACAAGCCCTCATGTTCAGTCCTGAAGAGAATACTCAAGTCCTGTCACCCCACATGCCTCTTAAAAGAAAAAGACATAAAGAGTCTATAAACCATCCTTGGGGATGTGACAGCATCGCTGGAAAGGGCCCCTACCTACCCTCACTGACACGCTGAGGCGCCACCTTCCCCAGGAGCGCAGGCTGCCCTGGCCAGTATTACCTCAGGGAGCACAACGTCCCCAGGGAGGGACGACACCACCCCTGCCTTCTTGGCCAGACATGCCATCGCCATCGTCACCACTTTGGCTATTCACAATTTCTATTTCAACCACTTATCAGGATGCAGTCAACTGTGGGCACACGGAACCAGACAGCCAGACCTGTCCCGGATTTCCTCCCTCAGCAGCTCTAACCTGCCTATTCCAGGTCACCAGACTCTCAGGTCCTTCCACCACCCTCCTGCCACTGAGGAGCAGGAGGGAGCACGGAATGCTCAGATGCAGACACCAGCGGGCACACGCACCGAGTCCACAGCCACCAGGACTCACACAACAAATTCACGGTTCTGGCTCCTGCAAAGACGGAATGCGCACATGCCAACCAGTTTGGTTCTCCCACAGAACGCGAGCCTGAGCCCTGCATGGACCACAAGGAGCAGGATCCGGCACCAGCAGGGGTGCACAGACCACAGGAGTGCAACCCGACCTGCAGTGAGTTCACTAATTTTTGTCCTTTCTGTATCCCTTGGCAGGACTCAGTACAGGCGGAACCGCAGAAGTCAGAGAGACTGCACAATGTAAGGCACCTTTCACAATGCCATGGGCTTCCTGCCGAGGGCTTAAAACTGACTTCAGTCGGTGCACAGAAAGCAGAGCTGGGCTGCCCAGGGCAGAGCCGATCTAAAACTCATTGTCAAAAGGAGAAAACCCACTCTAAGCACGAAAACACTTTAAAGAGTTCTGATCAAAGGATACAAGGAGGACACTTAGTGTGCACGTGGGATGGGAAGAGGCAGCTGTGGAATGACAACTGCTCACAAAGAGGAAGGTGGAAAGGGAGGGGAGGAACCCTGTGAGCGCACCACCAAGGAAGAAAGGGGCAAAGGGAAACTTCAGGTCCTTCAAAACGAAGGAAAATTTTTAAATGCACAATCTCTCTCTAGTATCTTCTAAAAATGCCATCCGGCTCTAAAACAAAAGCAAAACTTGACCACAACGGCAAAGTGGTGATGTGCTGCGGCATGAGTGACCTTGTAAAACTTTTTATGTTCTAATAAAATCAAAATAACCCACCAAACACTGGGAGAAGAGGAAGAAAACAAAGTCAAATAACCTCAGTGATTACTGCATGAATGGGAAAATCAGATAATTAAAGGTTCAATAAGAAAATGGGACTAAAGGCATTTTAAAAGATAATTGTGGGGGGGGCGGTGGTGGTGGAAGAAGGTATAAGGGGAATAAATGGTAATGGAAAAAAGGCAATAAAAAGCTACATTAAAACATTTTTTAAAGGTCTAAGTACAAAGGTAGCCATAATAGCAAAAATCAAACATTGTAAAAAATTTTAAATGAAAGAGCAACGAAAACACATTGGACAAATGTTACATAAACAATACACCAGTGATGAGACCAAACATATCAATCATGTCAATAAATGTGAATGAGTTTAACTCATTTATTAAAAGTGATTTTTAACATGGCTCACAAGCAAGACCAAATGCGCTAAATACAAGACGCCTAAAACAAAATGATTCAGAAAGGCTAAAAATAAAGGGATGGAAAGGAACACCAGGCAAAGGGAACATTAACAGTAGGGCTTCTATTCACGATATCGAGCAAAGTGGAATGCAAGCCAAAATGCACTAAACATGATAAAGGACACTTTTTAAATTGTGAAAGCCAAAAATTACAATAAGCTCATAACAGTTTTGATTCTCTATGTGCCAAATTACACAACAGTCACCTGTTTAAAGCAAAACCTAGAAGATGCCCAGAAACATAAATAAAAACATCAGTAAGAAAAAATACTACAGTCAGTAAAAGGACATACAAGCTGGACCAAAAATAAGTAATGGTGCAGAACACCCAAATAAGGTAACCAGCGAGTGGATGACATGGGCATCTGTTGAAACTTACACCTTCATTATAAGGAATAAACTTTCTTTTCAAGCACAAATGAAAGAGTCAGGCCCTGGCTGGCGTAGCTCAGTGGGTTGAGCACGAACTTCGAACCAAAGCATCGCAGGTTCGATTCCCAGCCAGGGCGCATGCCTGGGTTGCAGACCACAGCCCCCAGCAACCGCACACTGATGTTTCTCTCTCTCTTTCTCCCTCCCTTCCCTCTCTAAAAATAAATAAATAAAATCTTTAAAAAAAAAAAGAGTCATATATTATTAGGTTATCAAGAAAGTATCAGTAAGTTCCATAAAGTGACATAAACAACACTCTGCCATAAAACCAGAAATGTCTCAAATATCAAATAACAAACAACAACCCCCAGGAGGAAAAATAAACGATTATAACAACTCTTCAGTGAATGAGAAAATGGAAAATTAAATGAATTTCTAAGCGATAATCGACTATTACATATTATAATCTATAAAATAAATTTAAAGCAGTGATCAAAGGAATAGTTATAGTCTTAAATAATTTTTATCAATAAAAATAAAATAATTACATGAAGAAACTAAACTCTCAGATCAAAAAGTAAATCAAAACAAATAAGAAAATCAACATAAAAATAGAAATCAATGAACTAAATAGAAAAACAATGAACCTAAGTATAAATCAAAATCCTACTTATTTTGATAAACCTATATAAATAAAGTACTAGCTCACATCATAATGGGGGTTGGGGGGGACACGGAGAAATGACACATTTACAAAGTAAGAAAGCATGAGGAATAAATATCCACCAAAACAGAAAAGCAACAAGCAAGCTCATATATACATGACACCATTCTGTAGACTTCTACAAAAATAAATGTGATAACCCATGAAATAAGACTGTTTCCTTAAGAAACACAATTTACCCAAATCAACCACATTAGAGCCAGGAAGTTTTAAAACCGCAATATGCACAGAATAAACAGAAAACGTTACTAAGGACTATCCCACAAAAACACTAGACCTAGACTGTTTCAGAAGAGAATTCTAACAAACTTACAAAGATACTTCATAACTGTTTTCTAGAGCACCAAAAATAAAGAAAAACTCCTAATTCTTTTGTGAAAAAAGTTTAACACTGATAACTACAGCTGATGAAGAGAGTATAAAAATCCTACAGCCCAGTATCAATATGAAAATTACTAACAAAGTCCAACACCACATCCTTATATAAACTGAGGTGTACTTTTTGGTACTTTTTATATTGTTGCATATAATATACATTATTGCACAAAATATAGCATATTCTTTTACACTATTGCTTTTTAAAATTTACCATTTATCCTAGAAATCACTCCACATCAACTTGTAAAGATTTTTTTCATTCTCTTTCACAGCTGCATAATACCCCATTGTGTGTGAATATATCAAGTTTATTCAACCATTTTCTTGCATTTTTCTCTTTTTTCAACCACTTTCTTATATATGAGCATTTTCGGTTGTTTTCAAAATTTCCAAATTACAAACATTGCTACAATGAGTAACTTTATGCATGTGTATTATCATATCGTTGCAGGTGAATCTTCAGAGTCAATTTCTACAAAAGAGATTGCTGAGGGATTGCATTTCTATGTGTATAGAGAGAAACAAGTAAACAGAGTCATAAAGCAAGCAGAGTGAAGTGTTAACATTTAGGAACTATGGGCAAAGGGTGTGTGGGCATTCTTTGTACTATTTTACAACATTTTTGTAAGTCTCAAGTTATTTCAAAATTAAAAGGCATTTTATTTTTTTAAAAGGCACGGTAGCAAGAGCTGCCACACTGCACTAGTTAAATTAAATGTTCAAGCTCTGAAATCAGATTTTGGTTCAAGTTCCCCGTATGCTCCTTTGTAGCTGTGAGAACTTGGGTAGTGACTTAAGGTCCTTCGGCTTGGATTTCCCCTTTGATCCAGTAGGTGAGCTACCACTGCAGGCCTCAGGGAGCTGCTGCAAGAGTAAAGGACTCGGCTCAATGTCTGGGTCTCAGCAGGTGCTCAGTGAATGCCAAGTTCTATTTGCCCAATCCATCTCCACATGCACAAAAACCCTCACATTCATCCAGCCCACCCTCTGTGCCTGTCTCTTGCACAAAGTCTCCTTCAAAATCCATAAAATATTTAATAAATAATAAAACTCAGCAAGTTAATGATTAATATGAAGACTGTGCAAACACTACAAAAGCAGTTGTGGAGAAATGTTAGGAGGGAAAGAAAGAATCCAAATCGCAACTATCTATAAAGATATGCAAGCATCTAGACAAATAGCTAATACAAGATGGTGGGTTTATGGGAGTTTTGCCTTTGAAAATGTGTATTACTGTTAAGGCCAAAAGGAGAATAGAGTAGAAATAAAGGGTACTGAGCCTGGAAATAACCTGGTAAATGAACCAAGTATTTCCTAAAATTATCAGTCCAGGGTATTATATTTGCCCTAAGTAGCCAACAACTGTGGGGCACAAAGAAGAAAAAGAACTGTAAATAAGGAAACAATGTTTATGCATATCTAAGTCTTTTAGATGTCAGCTCCTGGTAAATTTACAGTCCAGTTGTCAAAACTCTAAGTAGACCATAACACTTCCCTAGTTCAAAATATTATAACTGTCTCCTATCACTAAGAATAAACACAAAATTTTCACAGCTCTATGTAATGTGGCACCTCGACCTCTCTCCAGCCCCACACGCCACCTCAGAACCTCTGCACTTCTTCCTTCGGCCTAGAATGTTCTTTCCCCAGGTAGCTGATTCAAGTGTCTGCCTAAAAATTACTTCCTCAAGAAGAGGCACATGGGGACTTTATCTAACATAGCGCGTCCCCTTATCCTACTTTATGTCTCTGCAGAGCACTTGTTACCCAACTTTGTGGTACACGTTTTATGTTTGTTCATTGGTTTCTCTGCTACTAGAATATAACTTTCATTTGGGTTGGGACTTAGACTTTTGTTGCAAAAGAATACACTAGTTGGATGAATGATAAATATGAATGAATAAATGCCAGAACCACCTCCCCCCAAAAAGGTCCATTATCATCCTTGGAGCCCCAGCTGCAATGCAACTGGCTAGGCTAGTAGCCCTGGCTGGTTTATCCGGCAAACCTACATGTATCCTTCCAGTCTTAGATTCAGGGAACCCTCCTCCAGGAAGATGCTGGTTCTCTCTTCCATGGCTAGGTCAGAGGCAGGCAATACAAGTCCAAGCATACAGGCTGAGTAGAGGACTTCAAAGCTCAAGGTAATCCATACAGTTAAAGACTATATGGGGCAAGCAATCAAAGCCTATAAAGCATTATCTAAAAAACAGATGATTCTTACCCCAGGTTTAGGATTTTCTTATCTTTCATTGATTACATGGATTGCTTCACTTAATCTTCCCAAGACCTCTGTGCAGTTGGTGTTAATACCAATGTTTGAACCTTACTGATAAAAAGCCTGATGCTTAGGGCAGTTAAAATATTACCCAACATGTCTCAGCTAGTAGAGCCAGGATTTAAAGTGCCATCTTCTGACTCCTGAGCCTGCCTAAATCTTGGGCATACTGAGTTTTGGGGGGCTGCAAATCAATCAAGAAGCAATTACTACAAGCCTATCGTGAATAAACATTTTGGAATGGAATGTAAAATACACTTAAATTGGTCGAATGGGACTCAGTTTTATCACTCTGCTATCTCACAAGCTAAAAGAGGATCATTCACCTTTTCTGCAGATCTTCTAGTCCTACCTGTTCTCTGCCTCCAAAACCCACCACTTTCGTGCAGAAACATACAGCCTGGTGTGCCCTGGCCATAACAACAGAGACCCAAGGCTGTCTTCCTTTTGGTTCCAAAAGGTCTCTAATCCATAACCATTCACAACACACAATTCTCCCCTCTCCTAGAGAAAAAAAAATCAATAATGTTGACATTTATAATTTTTGTGAAATTTATAATTTTTCTGAAGCTGAACATCTAAATATTGGTCCCATTTTCTCCCCACTCCAGTCAGCATCTCTCAGACATATCTTACCTTTTCCCACCTCTGCTTGTATTCTGTTTCTGCTGCAAGAAGTACCCGCCACTGGTAGCCACAGTTCTTTCCCATTTCAATACGAAATTATCAAGAATCCTTCCGGATAATAATTAACTTCATAATAAAGCCCCAAGTCCTCTTTTGATAATTGTTTTTTGTTTGTATTATGTCAACCTGTAAGGTCAAGAACCCATTCTTCTAGCACTGGTAAGTGCATATAAAAAAGTTACATATAATGCAGTTTTCAAAAATGGCTATGGCGTGATTAAACCAACCGGATTCCCCTGCATCTAGATTCAAATGTAACATAACTAATGTCTGCAGTAAAGACGGGGGTGGGAGGGTTAGCTCCATTCAAGGCCCTCGGGTTTCTTCCCCAAGACGAAAGGCATAGGTCACTTAGAAAACTGCCCGGCAGTGTTCACTGTTACTATCTGCAGGAACCACTACGCCGAGCTTCTCTTTTTTCAACTTTTCATTGACCGCCTTTCAGTCCGGGGTCGTAGGTCCCAGAGCCACGCGGAGGCGCGGAGCGGGGCGGCTCCCAGGGTCTAGGCCGCGGGGTTCCAGTCCGCCGCGGCCCGACTCGACCCTGCAGGCCCAGGCGCCCAGGCCCGCGGCCCGCTCGCCCCGCGGCCACCGCGCCGCCCCTCGGCCACCGCACTTCCGGTTACTCGCGGACATTCGGTCGGGGCTTCCCGGCGTCCGCAGACTCCACGGCCGCGGACCGAACGGTCCACCCTCGGGCAAGGAGGGAAAGCAAACCTGGGGCCGACGAGAGCCAGGAGCAGCTCCCTCTGTGCGCCGGGGCAGGGAGCCGGGGCCGTACCGTCCGAAGCGCCTCCACGCTGACCAGGCCGGCTACGCCAGCCTTTTCAGCCGGGCCGGAGGCGGCGGCGCAGCCCCGCCCCGCAAGTCACGTGGCCACCCGCCCGCGGCGACAGCGCGCCCCGCCCACGCTTCTGCACCAATGGGGTCGCACCTCGGGAAGGGGCGGGGCCGGGGCGCGTGCGCCCAGGGGCTCTGGGCAGTGAGTGACGTAACCAGCGCTGTGCCACGGCTTTGCCCAAGCTGCGGAGAGCCCGGATGTAGAAGATGTTTGCGGCTTGGTTGCAGTTTCCGAATCCTGCTCTTTCTTCAAGGCTGTGAGACCGGGACTGGACGCAGGAGTGGAGTCTCACGGATGGATGCCGCCAACCATGAGAAAAACGCTCGAAGGACCAGGAAGAAATGGAGGATCCCAAAATGTTGGGTAGGACAAGGGTCTCAACATCCGGCCGTTCTTACTAAATGCTGTTCTTGCTAAATATTAAAACACACACCAGGATTTTGTGGGCGCAACTGTCACCGGGAGAGCTTGACCGGAATACAGCCGGGTAAGTATAGGCGACAGCGAAGAAGAAATCTACGTGCAATGAACCAAAGAGTGTGCACGAGCTATGGCCGAGCCTCCCTGCTGGGAGACGGAGGCGGGGAGTGAATCCCGGGCCCTTTACCTGCTTGCAAGTCAATAAAACCCCCTAGTGACAACCACGTCTCCTTTCTGAATACAGCACCCCGAGCTGCGCGTCCCCTGAGAGGGTATCGAACCTCACACGGAGGCTCCTCTGTGGGGTTCAGTCGGTCCGCAGCTGGTCCCGGGCTCGCTCTGGGATCGCGACCTGATGGGACGGGACTCGCCCTGGGCGTGCCCCCCAGTGCTGGCCGCGGCTGTGCCGTACCGACCGGCCTCCGCAGTGAAGTCCAGTGGCCACCACAACCTCTTTGCTCAGACCGTTCAATAGGAAGCGGTTGAGTTGGCCTCAGCGGCCTCAGTAATTGGTGTTTCTATTCCCGTTTGGGGCATAGGGTTGTCAGAAGAATAGTTTCATTTCTGGAGCGCACGTAGGTTCTGAGACTTTACAAGGAAAAACAAACAAACACAAAGCAAACCCTATGTCAGGGTGCCGACTGAAGGTATTTCTGAAGGGGGTTTTCAGGGGGATTGAAGGTAGAGAAACCTGAGACAGCCCAGTGCCCTACCTGGTTCGGGATTTCTGGAGGTCATCCTGGGGGCCTGCCTGTTCCCGGCCTTTTTGCAGAGGCAGGTGCCTTCTCGTTCGAAGACCTCTTTGGGGAAGAAGAACAGAATTCACTGATGCATGGCGTACCAAACCCATAAGGTTTAGTTCAATCAAAGCAGCAGGTTTTTAATTTAAAACTCTTCAATGAGACTGTGAACTGGTTGCTAGTCGATGCCGGGTCGTCTGAGAAGTTGGAAATACCGCTTAAGAAAAATGGGAAATCAACCTTCAGTTCCAAATTTCAGTCTCATCCTGAAACACTGGACACTTTTTGAACATGACCCTTTAACAAAGAAACAAGAAGTTTTCTTTTGCAATGTCACATGGCCTCAATGTGTTTTAGGGAACCAGCAACATTGGCCACAAAATGGCTCTTTTAATTGTAATACAATATTACAGTTGGAGGTATTTTGGAAAAAGGAAAAATGGAACGAAATCTCATGTTCAGAATTGTATGGCATTCTATCAAACTCTCAGCCTATAAGAGAAATGTACATTAAAGAGGACCCAAGGATTAGAAATGGAGTCTCCAGCTCTGACATAGCCAGTCCTTGAGGGCCCCTGGGAAATCCTTGCTTTCTTGCCTCCAGGAGCTCTCAACAGGGGACCTTGTCTCCCTCCTGGGGAAGTCTGTTTCTTCTGAGTTCCTTTTGCTTCCCCCTCCCAGCACTCAGCCTCCCAATTCCTTAGCTCTCTAATCTTTGAGGTTTCCCCAGAACAGAGAACGAATACTCCCATCCTGCACATTTCATCCCGGACTCCCTGAGTCCACCGCCGTCAAGGTACTAATCTCCACCCAGAGGGCACACTGGGCTCTGAGTGGGGAAGGAGAAATGGCTACTGTCTGTGTTCTGTCTCAACATCAGATCTGTATAACAGGGAGGGAAATACTGAGGGACCTCAGGCTGACCTGGAGGAGTTTATTAGCTTGATTAGTGGTATGTTCATCACCCCTAATTCCACTTGGGGAGATATTTAATCCCTCCTTACCACCCAGCCCACTGCCGAAGATAAAACCTTTACCATTAAAAGCCAAGGAAGAGCCTGATGAAAACATGCTTCTCAGCCTAATAGTTAGATCTGGTGGTGGCTCCTAGTACCGACCCTCAGTCATTGGCCCCGGTGACTGACTAGACAGGGCTGCCTTGGTATGGGAGCCTAGTGCTAAAGGGCATGGTAGGTCACCCCACTAGAAACATTCCACAACAGGTCAATGAGAGCCCTTTGACCTTCTTAGAAAGATTGAATGAATGCTTAAGACAATACACTACAGTAGACCCTTAGGACGCAGGGAGTAACACTATCCTGAGCACCCATGTCACATCCCCAAGTGCTCCAGACATCTGTAAGAAGTTACAAAAGGTAGTGGTGGGTCCCACCACCTCCACCTGCTAATAGCCAGAGGTGACCTTTAGGGTTTTTAACAACAGGGATGTGACAGAAGAAAGGAGGAAGGAGAAAAGGTGAAAAAGCAAGCAGCTTTTCTGGCCATTTCCCTCCAGGCTTCGGGTAGTCTGGGGAGGAGGGGAGAAAGACTGCCTTGGGTGAGTGACCCTGGCCCCCACCTTGGGACCAATCAAAGGTGTCCAGCAAATCTGGGGGCTAACCAATGTATGTTTTGCAAACGAGGGGGGCACTAGAAGAGAGGGCCCCGAACACTCTGAGAAAGAAGGGAAGGGAAGTTCCCGATTCTTTGCAGTTGCCCCAGGTGGAGGGGGAGGACTGATGGGGCCCAGGCACTGCTGCCCTCTTGCCTCCAACAGAAAACATTTCAATTTCCTGTGAGGAGCTTCAGCTTACTCTGAATACGGAAGGGGAGGAAATTGATTTCTGTTAGATGCTGGAGCCACTTACTCTGTTTTTACTACCTGGAAGGGCCCCCTTTCCCAAACAGAATGTGATATTAAATGGGTGTCAGAGGAGCCAGACATAGAAATTCTTTGAGCCTCTGACATGTGACATAGGCCTAAAACAGCGTTCACACTCTGTCCTCTGTGCACCTGAGTGACCTGTTCCCTTCTTAGGAAGGTGCCTACTAAGTCAATTGGGGGCTGCCATCTATTTAGGTAAAAAAAGTTGAAGTACTAATTCCCAAGGACAAAAAAATAGAGTTCATGGCCCTGCTTCACCCAAAGATCAGGGATCTATACCCCCAGAGATTCTCAACCAGGTTAATCCAACTTTTGGGCACAAGAAAAAGTCGGAAGGTTAAAATACGCCCTACCTGTTAAAATAGTACCACTCCCAGAAATTTTTGCCTTTGAATGGGAAGATTCTGACACCCAGCAAAAGTCCCAGTATTGCTGAACTGTGTTACCACACGGTTTTAAAAACTCCCCGGCCCTCTTCAAGGACCTCCAACTTAAAAATAAAGCTGTTCCACAATATGTAGATGTCATTCTAATTGCTGGTCCTGGTAAAGAACTTTAGACAGGAGTACCAGCAGAAAAGGGATACAAAGTATCCCAGAAAAGAGTCCAGATATCTGAACCAGAAGTACCTGGGTTTTCTTATTTCCCAAGGACAAAGAAGCCTACATCATAATAAGAGGCAGGAACACCCATTCTAGCTCCACCACAATTGAGAGGTTTTCTCTGAATAACAGCACTCATGATCTGAATCACTAATTTAGGTACTACAGCCAAGTCCCTGTGTGATAAATTGAAATGAGACCAGAATAAGTCTGCAGTGAGACAAAGGGTGCCAGAATGCTTCTGAGAAACCAAAGATCAAAGGAAGCGCCTACCCTGGGCTTACCTGAGTCAAATTGCATCGTGTGTGCCTGAGACTCCAGGAATTTTCCCAGGGGGTTAATTCATATGTGGGGCCTCTAAGTCAGGGGATTGCCTTTTTTTCTTAAAGCAACTAGACACAGACACTGCCTGAGGGCAGTGGTTGCAACCTGCCTGTTAACTACAGAAGCAAGAAAAGTTAACAGTAGCACAGCCTCTAACTATAGGGACCTCTCATCAGGTAGTGAGGTCCCTGAAAGCAAAGGAGATAATTGGCTAACAGGAGAATGATTCAATACCTGGCCATATTCTTGGACAATCTGAGCATCACTATAAAAGTTGTCACGCCCTCAATCCTGTTGCTCAATTTCCAGCCTCCTTCAAAGCCCCAGATCATAACTGCTGAAATAATTGTATTCTAGGAAGAACAACCCTAGGAGTGAGCCATGAGTCAACTCAGAAGAAATATGGTTCACCAGTGGGAGCAGTTTTATAGACAGGGAGTCAGGAGGGCAGGGTATGCAGTGATATCCTTGTTCACCACCGTTGAAGCAAGAGCCTCCCCCTGGGACTTCTGCTCAAAAAGCTGAACTCACAGCATCGGCCAGAGCCCTGGAATTAGGAGAAAATTAAGTTGTAACTATATGTCTTTAAAATACAAGATAGAGCTTTCTGCATATAGCACTCTCAAGTGAGACCAGCTATACCACTGAGTGAGAACAAGGGACCAGATCCACAGGACTCGGGTGAAGCCCTGTCTGTCCTCAAGCTGCTTTTCAAAGGATAAGTGATGTCCAACAAGTCTGCTCTTACCTCTCGTGGTTTTTTATGCCCTGTCTCTTTACACATTCTTTTTCTCAGGAGTCCCAGAACCTAGGGTGACTGAGACTTTGATGAGTCAGGCAGCCAGAGAATTTCACTGTAGCTCAAAGACCATGTTCAGCAGGAATCATTTATAGAAGTATGACCCTGTCCCTATTCCCTCAAGAATGAGGAGTGGAAAACCTCAGGGGTGGGGGGATTGTTAGACAGGACAAGGGTCTAAAGGTCCGGGCAGTTCTTACTAAATGCCATTCTTGCTAAATGTTAAAATGTACAACTGTATTTTGCAGATACAACTGTAATTGGATGAGCTTGACCAGAACCCAACCAAGGTTAGCCAACTACAAAGAATAAATCAGCAGGCAATTGACCAAATGGTGTGTATAAGCCATGACTAAGCCTCCCTTGGAGGAGGCAGAGCTTTAGACATGAATCCAGTTCCCTTTACCTGCTGCAAGTAAATAAAACTACGAAATGACAACCATGTCTTGTTCTTGATAGAGCACCCAAGCTGCCCTCCCCATGTGCTCAGTAATGAGAGCACAGCAGAAGCACTCGGTCACTGAAGGTGTGTCCAGCGAGAAGGATAACAGGCTGTAGGAGGGCTGGTGGTGGCCGTGTGTGGGCGGAGACCACTGCAGTGGAGGATGTGGCTACTGCCCTATCAGGAGGTTTCCCAGTCTCCTATGGTTATGTTTTGGGGCTGGAGTCAACTATGTTTGAGTTGCAGCAGAAATTAGATTTCCTTCAGAGTGAAACATATACATATACTTTCCAGCTCAGTTGTTACATAAAGCAACGTTTTTAAAAAGCCCTCAGACATCAAAGGGAAAGGTTGAGTACGAACGACACAGAGGTCAAAAGCCTGGGCTAGTTGACCAAGGATTTGGATTGTAAGCAAAACACTGGGTTTAGGGAGTGAATGGTGGTGAGAGCATCACCAATTCTTCTACAGCCACATTCCAAGGTTAACTAATCACAGGCTCTGCTGCTGGAATTCTTCACCAGAGGAGAGGCAGCTTAGTTTCATGTTTGTTTTCAGTGAAAACTTCCAAGTAAAGCCAAAATACTCTATCCATGGTCTTCTTAATATCTGAGATAATAGATTTTAGTAACTTTACTTTTGAGTATGTGGTATGTTCCAGGCACTTTTGTAATCACTATTCGTGTATTATATCATTAACTTGTAACAGATATTCTACGAGATGTGTATTATGGTTTTTATCTTAGCAGAAACTGGTGCACGGAGAGACTCAGTAACTTGTCCAAGGCCCCGCATTTAGTCACAGGAAGCTGAAATATGAACAGTCTGATATCAGAGCCTGTGCTTGCAAGCATTACGTTTGTATGCTGCCTCAATTATGCTTTTGTGTTGCTGTCCAGCATCCTTTTATTTCAACTTGAAGGACTCCCTGTAGCATGTCTTGTAAGACAGTATAATGAACTCTCTTGGCTTTTGTTTATCTGACAAAGTCTTTATTTTTCCTTGATATGTGAAGAACAGTTTTTCCAGATTGAATATTCTTAGTTGGCTACTTCTTCTTGCAGCACTTTGGATGTATCATCTCACTCCCTTTGGCCTATAATGTTTCTGCTGAGAAATCCACTGATAACTTATGAAACCTCCCTCATCATTATGAGTCACTTTTCTCTTGTTGCTTTCAAGGTTCTCGCTTGTCTTTGACTTTTGGCAATTTAATTATAATGAGTCTTGATGTGGGTTGGGTTCATCCTAATTGAAGTCCTTTGAATATCCATTTTCTTCCTCAGTTTTGGTAAGCTTCATTTTATCAAATAAGCTCTCTGCCCCTTCCTCTCCATAATCTCCTTCTGTGACTCCTATAATGTGTATTTTATTCTGTAGATGGTGTCTCAAGTCCCTTACACTTTTTTCTTTTTGTTTCTCTAACTTGATAATTTCAAATGTCTTCACATTCACGAATTGTCTGTGTTCTCTTGGAGCTCACTGAGCTATTTCAAGATGATTATTTTGAATTACACCTGTTTCTTTATAGTAGGTTTCTGGATATTAATTTTTTTTTCTTTCATTGGGTCAGAGTTCCACGTTTCTTCATATGCCTTATTTTTTTGCTGAAATTTGGGCATTTGAAAAAAATTGCTTCTTCCAGTCTTTATAAATTGACTTTGACCTTCATCAGTCAGCCTGGCTGGAGGTTCCGAATACCTCTCAGAGGTGTGTCTTATCTGAACTTGTTCATGTATAATAATTTCCCAGAGAGGTGCTCAGGTACCCACTCCCCCAACAACAACAACAACAAAAACCTCCTCCCTCTGGTGTTTATCACTGTTGCTGCAGGTTCTGTGGTGCAGCCGAGCTCTTTATTCTCAGTGGTCCCCGGCATGAAAGTATGAGGGCTCCCCGTCAGCGCTGCTAGTCAGGGGACACTGAACCCAGTTCCCTGGGCAGCGTCCCGCCCCCCAACCCCCTCCCCGCCTCAATGGCTTATCCGTTTCAATGTGGCTGTTCTTGCCTTTGCCCTTGCTTGGGATACTGCGACTTCACTGGTTTCTGGAGTTCTCATAAAGGATGAGGGGGCCCTATTTTGATGCTAAATTTGGGTTTCTGTCCAAGAACAGGGTCTGTGGCTTCCCATTCCACTGCCTTGCTGACATCACTCCACGCTAGCACAGCAGGGGAGAGGCTGAGGGGGAGGGTTTGGGGGGAAACTTGGTTCTCATCCGTCAATGAAGCTGTTTGTTCATTAAAAAACAGACTATTCCTCTGAAAGCTGAACATGGTACCGCCACGCTCCCCACTCCCTTCACTGCCTAATGCCTACCCGCGGTAGACGCCTCATTTAACTTCTGCGTTTTCTCCTTTGCTTCCAAATGGGATGTAGTTCCAAGACGGAGGGACATTTTTGCATTTTATTCACACTCTAATCACTGCACCCAGAACAGCGCCTTAACGAGGTGTATGCTCCAGCAATACTTGTTGGATGATGAAAGAATGAATGATTTTACTCTTGGTCCACCAGTTCAGTGCGGTTGGGCAACCTTCAGAGCGCGAAGTCGGAAGTGCAATTTCCTGTTTCTTCCACCAGCGGGAGAGCAAGAGCCCAAACAGGTACAGCTGTTGTAATGTTTCTGGTGTAATGTGTTTCTTCCCCAATCATTTGAACCAAAACCATAGGAAATGCAAGAAAGTTCAAAGGTGATTCCCCCGCGCAAGGTATATGACGTCAGTTTGAAACGGTTACTGGTGAACATTTGCAGGTTTTCCTTTGTGTCGCGCACAGGCGGGCTGTGACCAAAAGCGTGCCCTCTCTGAGGCTCGAACTCAGGACCTTCAGATTATGAGACTGACGCGCTGCCTACTGCGCTAAGAGGGCACCTTGTGATTACCTTCTACATAGTAAGTAAAATAGTAAAATTACGCTCCAAACGTCACCGTCTCATCAGTTTCCAGATGTAACAGCACGATAAAAGCTATTTGAAAAATCACTCCACGGGAGCCGGTGCTACGCCCAAAGGACTCCACCAAGGCTCCGCAGAGTCCACTTCTTTCCTGTTTCTCCCAACGATAAGACCCTCTGGGCTGTGGGACCAGGGACAACTGTGCTATTTTCTGCTGCTCTTCTGTTCCAATGATGTGGTTTTTCCCACCCATATAGATCTCAGTCGATCTTTCGCCTCCCCTGGTCTCCTTCGTTGAAAAAAATGTAGAAGGTGCCCAGTTAATATTAGTTCACTGGCCGGCTGAGTAAATGAATAAATGAGCAAATAAATCGTCCTCAAAATTGTCTCCGGTCCGCATTTCTCTGTCTTACTCTATATCTTGTATAATAATTTTTAATCTCATATATAACAATATATTGGGTTTCTTATAGTCACCACATTTATTTTTAATACATTCTGACAATCTCTGATTTTTAATTGATGTGTTTAGATTATGTACACTTAATGTTATTAATACATTTGCATATAGATTTACTAATTAATAACTTACTAATGGTTTGTTTCCTTTGCTTTTTAATTCTTCTTTTTGTTCTGCTTCCTATCTTCTTGGGCTTATTTCAACATTGTTAGTAGATGGTCTACGGATTACCATATACATACGTTAAACATTTCACAGTATACTTAGAATCAATAAATTATTGTTCAAGTTGAATTTAAAAGCCTCCCCACCATTTAGTTCCTTTACTATAACCCCCTTATGTTATGTATACAATAGATACAATGAGAACTCCATCAGAAAATGTTACGATTTTTGCTTTCAATCATCAAACATACTTTAAAGTACTCCAAAAAGGAAGAATAGTCTATCATATTTACCCAGATATTTCCTATGTCTGCTATTGTTTCTCCATTTGTAATATTCTAAGTTACCTTCTGGTTCATTTTCCTTGTCTCGCCAGTATACTAACTCTTTTCTTGTCCTTCTGCTACTGCTAGCAATGGATGCTCTCAGTTTACCTTCAAATGAGAAAGTATTTCTTTCACCTCTACGTCTGAAGGATTTTTTTTGCTATTCTTAGCATTCTGGGTTAACAGGTCTTTTCTTTGAGAATTTAATGAATGCCATGTCGTTTTTGAAGGCCCTAATGGTTTCTGATGAGAAATCCACAGTGATTCAGATAGCAACTTTTCATTTTTCTCTTGCTGCTTTCAAGGATTTTTCCCCTTTTGTTGTCAACAGTTTAATTGTGATATATGTCTGGGTGTGGGTTTATTTGTGTTTATCCTACCTGAGATTTGCTGATCTTCTTGAATCTGGTTTGTGTCTTTTTCCAAATGTGGGAAGTTTTCAGCCATTGATAATTAAATGCTCCCCCCCCCCCCCCAGTTCAAGGTCCTCTTTCTCTTTTCCAATACTGTGAATATAAGACCTTTGTTATTTCCCTGTTTGTCCCTGGGGCCTTGCCCGTCGTTTACAGTATACTTTTCTCTCCATCATTTACATTAGGCAGTTACCAGGATTCTCTCTCCATATTCACCTACTTCTTTTGTCATCTCCTTCAGCTATTGAGACAATCCAGTGAGGTGTTATTATTTATAATTTTGGTAATACATTCAGTTCCAAAGTTTTGATTTGGATTGATGTGTTCCCATTGTTTGCTAAGACTTTCTAACATTCTATTCA
This sequence comes from Tonatia bakeri, assembly GCA_004024845.1. NCBI lineage: Eukaryota > Metazoa > Chordata > Mammalia > Chiroptera > Phyllostomidae > Tonatia > Tonatia bakeri. The sequence goes on along the minus strand of PVIA01007360.1, from coordinate 24,028 downwards.
TTTCAAAGAGTTCTTGCCCCTAGTTCTAGGAGCATTTGATAATTATTGCTTGAAACTGTTTATCAGATGATTCCAACAGCTGGGTCATCTCAGTATCAGTGTCTGTTAAATTCTTTTTTTTTTTTGAGTGAATTAAGATTTTCTTTGTCCTTCATGTGCTGAATAATTTTGGATTACAACCTGACCATTTTTCTATCATAAGATTTTATGTCTTGTTCAAACATTGTGAAGAATTTTCCAGTTTTGTTTTTGCTGGCACTTAACAGCCTTGTGTTCAGGTTTCAAGTTCCAATTTCCATCCAACATTTTGTGTGGTGGTTTCAAAGTCCATTCCATGTTCAAAGCCTGTTTGAATGGATAGTATCTGGAGGTCTCTGGAGTGTGTGTAACCCAGTGGCCAGTGTAGACTTGGGAAGGAGGCAGCACTTGCTCCATTTCTGTCTGTCATTTAGGGTCTGAGGCCTTTATTCACAGCTGGCAGGGCATCTAGGAGCTTTCAATAACTTCACGTGTTGCTTCCCCACTGTTTGTCTCTGGACACCTGGAAGAAGGCGGTGGGTGATTTCTCCTGGATTCTGGAAGGAAAAGGGCAGCACCTGTTTCCATTCCATCTCAAACCAAGGATGTCTCGTGTGTTGGACGAGTATGATGACCACTGCACCATAAAACCCAGTCCGAATCTTATATCTGAATATGTTCTCCGTTCTTGCTAAGGTGTGTCTTATAGAGGTTACATATCCACACTGCATGGGAGAACAGCAAACTACAAATACTACAGGCAAGAGCCATATGGAGTAAGAGGCAGGATCACATCAGAATGAGGGATAACACAGGAACATTTCATGTACAGAAGAGGAGTGAACACAGGGGGAAAGGAGCAGACATAGATGTAGCCATTCCTGTGTTGACAAATATCCCTGTTCAGCTGGAGTGGGGTGTGTGTGAGTGTGCATATGTGTGTGTGTAATAACATGGAGGGGGATAGTGATTGACAAGCCTGGACAACATGTGCAGATATACTGGGCAGAGCATTATAGGGGCTGAAGAACCTTTGGTAACACTCCAGGCAGATGGCTTATGTGATCAAAGTAACATTTTAGGAAAACTTTTAAATTCTGAGTGTCAAAGAGGTTGGAAAAGGGGAAACTAGGATTGGAGAGAAAGGAAAAGGAGTTATAAAGGTATTAATGGGTTCAGGTTTATCCCGTTAGCTCCTGAGGTGAGCTGTAGTATCAGCCTTTCTGCATCTCCAGTGCCCAGTACACTGCATTGGAATACACCCTCCTATCCCCTAGAATGGATGAAGGAGTAGGCAAATAAGAAGAAAAGTTCTGGAGAAGCTGGGCAGGAAGGATCCACAGTGTTGGTGAACACGCTGGGTATAGAGCACTGAGAGGGAAGGAAGTCTCAAAGGCACATAGAAGCCTTGAACGGAGGTGCAGACACAAAAGAGATTTTTGCATAAATGTCTGATTAATGGAAGAACAAATTCACTCATTTATAAATATTTGTTATTTAAAAAAGAAGAAAGGCTAATAAGGAGAAAAACAGATAGTGAGACTGTACAATAGATTAAAGGGAAAGCTCACATTTTTAATTACCAAAAAATTCATTTTTGCATATCTTGTTTTGCTCCTTACACCTATGTCACCTGAGAAAAAAGGCTCAGGTCCTCGGCACATTAGTTTCACCTGTTTCTACTGTGAGCAGAGACCTAGTTTATTTCTGTGTTGCGATGGGTCATCACACGTGTGGTTCCCTCAGTCTGGAAGGAGTGTAACCAAAACACATGCCCTCTCTGAGGCTCGAACTCAGGACCTTCAGATTATGAGACTGACGCGCTGCCTACTGCGCTAAGAGGGCGGGCTGGTGTAAAAGGGCACATTGCAAGTGAAACAGTAAAAGCTGCTTTCCAAAAGCACCCTATGTCATTGTCAGTTTCCAACCTTTGAGAAGCACAATGGATCCTACTGGAAATTACTCCATTTGAGCCAGTGTAGTTCCCTTTCGTTTTCCTCTAGCAGCGTTAGGACTTTTCTTTAACCTTTAACAGTTTGTAATATGCCTGAATGTGGCTTTCTTTGGGTGTGCCCTGCCTAAGATTTGCTGAGCTTCTTGAATCTGGGTTACGCGTTTTTCGCTTCCCAGGACTGTGTCGAGTTCAGGGCCAAGTTGCATGGTGAAAAACAGCAGCTTAGTATACTTGACCCTTGCGGGATCAGAGCTCCTCCCCGAAAACAGGAAGGGTCCTCTGTCGGTCATGCACGCAGGACAAAACTTGAAAAACGGCCCAAGGACTGCAGCGTTGAGAACGTTCCGTATTTTCTTCAATGGGGCAGAAGATTTGAGGGTGCCGCCTAGGAACCCGAGACCGCGGCAGCAAAACTGGAGAATGTGGGCATCGATCCCACTACCTCTCGCATGCTAAGCAAGCGCTCTACCATTTGAGCTAATTCCCCAACTGTGGGATGCTGTTTTCTCTTACTTTTTTCTTTTATAGCAGATGTGCAGGTTTGCATTATTTTCTTTCGGGTAGCTCAGAACACAAGGACGTGAAAGCAGAACTAAGAGTGCATGCTCCCCAGGACGGCGGGGTCAGAGCGCAGTCACCTCCTCTGCTGGGAGGAGAAAGTCTCCGAGGGTAAACTGGCGCCGTCAGCACTTCACTTTTCACGTTTTCTGGGACAGAAGACTTCATGTCCCAGCTGGACAGACCCGCCCAAAACAGCTAAGGCGGCACAGCTATCGCACGATGATACATGTCCCTTAAAAAAAAAATTAAAAAGTGAGATTATCACTTGCTCCTTGCAGGTGGATCTGCCAGGAAGGAGGCTGTGGGGCAGCTTCTGGTACAAGACAAACAAACAAACTGTAACCTACCAGCTGTTTCCACTTGGTTTTGACACAGGACCTCGCATGTGTGAGGCCAGTGGAAAGGCCTCCACACTACAGGACCCTCAAACTTGAGTCCTCTTTTGCTTATATCTGATATAGGCATTGAGTCCTACTAGGTGTAACATGCACAACTCACACATCCACGCCACATGAAAGTCAGCAAAACCCACGAAAGTGTTCTCAACAAAAATCATGGGGATTAAGATATCAAGATCACGTTAGAGTAAAGGAATAAGCATGGGTCTTGACGGAGCAGGTTAGGAGGGACACACGCAGGGTGGGAGGTCAAGTCGTGGATGGAGGAATCCCTCCATGAGGAAACGAACCCGTTTCATTGAATTGTGGGGCCTGAGAGTGTATCTACACCCACCATAAAATGCACATGAAGGGAAGTAGTGATAGAAAAGCCTTGACCCTTGGAGATTCGACCAAAAAACATTCTAGACACTTAAAACTGATGAAAAAATTCTAGGCAGACAACTTATGGAATCAATTTTACATTTTACAAAAAAAGGTTTTAGTTTTGAATACCAGTGACCTTGGAAATGGGAACTGAAATTGGAGAGAAAGGAAAATGAGCTATGAAGCGACTATTCACATTTATCCTGCCAGCCCCTGAAGCAAGCAGCATGAGTCTTGCTCCAGCTCCTGCCTCCACTACACTGTCTGGCACAGAATATCTCCCTGTAAGCATTGCTGAGTGAATGAAGGGACCGGTGATGGAGAGAAGAGAAAGGTTCTAGAGAGGCTGTGAAGAGAGAATCCATAGTGTTTGTCAAAGCATTGTGTGTGCTGATGTGAGAGACAAGCCTTAAATATCAACAAGCATACACACCAATAGAATAGAACAGACACCAGAAATAGACCTCAGCATATTATTTTTTCAGCATTTAAAAAATATTTTTCTATTTCTTTCTAGTGTCTATAGTTTCTGCTAGGAAATCCCAAAACATACAAACTGTAGTTTCCCTTTCTTTTTCCTCTAGAAGCTTTCAGGATTTCTTTTCTCCTTTCCCCTTCCCTTTCCTTTTCTTCTCCTTCTTCTCCCCCTCCCCCTCCCCCTCCTCCTTCTTCTTCTTTCTTCTTCTTTTCTCTCTTCTCTCTCTCCCTCTCTCTCTCTCTCTCTCTCATCTCTCTCTCTCTCATTTTCAGACGTTTGATTGTAATATGCTTGGATGTGGCTTTCTTTGGGTTTGTCCTGCTTAACGTTTGCAGAGCTTCTTGAATCTAGTTGTACGTTTTTCACTTTCCAGAACAGTGTCAAATTCAGGGCCAAGATGCATGGAGAAAAATAGTAATTTATTATACCGCACCCTTGCAGGATCAGAGCTTCTCTGGGGAAACAGAAAACGAATTATTAATTGGTAAATCTGTATATACCGGCTTAGGGTCTTGTGTTGGCCATGACCACAGGTCAAAGCCCTAAAAACGGCCCAATGGGGCAGCAAAACTGGAGAATGTGGGCATCGATCCCACTACCTCTCACATGCTAAGCGAGCGCTCTACCACTTGAGCTAATTCCCCGACCACCGCACAGTGTTTTCTCTCGCATTTTTCTTTGATAGCAGATGTGCAGGTCGCCATTACTCATTCTGGTAACTCAGGGCACAGGGACGAGAAACCTGGACTAAGAGCTCACGCCCCCCCGGGACGCCTGTCTCAGAGCGCAGCGGTCTTCCTAGACTCTGCTGGGGAAGGCGGGGAACAAAGTCACTATGAGAAAGCTCTGGCGCCGCCAAACATTCCTGTCACTTGTGGACACAAGATCAGATCGTCCTGGTCACCGTGTGAGGGTCTCATTGGTCGAGAGCTGCGTTTCCTCGCTCGTGGCGCTTTAACTTAAAGCCGACGGGATCCGCGCGCCCCGCGCCTGCCCTGCGGAGCTTCTCTCCGGCGTGCGTTGGTCTGTTGGTCTGCGTGCAGACTCGGACCGCTGAGCTGTGGAGAGCAGCCCGCAGCACCTGCGGAGGCCAGCATTCTCCAACCGAGACTGTTTCATGCAAAATGGCTGGCGTCAAAGATATTCTCGATCGATTTGTAGGTCTTTTCTAGCCTCGCCCATCTTTCCTCAGCCCTTCTCAGGTGTGTGGTGATGGAGCAAGAGTTACAATGAAGGTTTTATGAGGACGTCCTCACGGTAAAAGAGATCCAGAAGAATTTTTTGATGGGCGTGAATTACAAGACACCACCCCAGACCGTCTCCCCAGAAGAGACCACAGAAAGGCGACCTTGAGCTAGCCAGGAGTGGAGCCTGGCACCTGCTGCTACATAGTCAGGGGTGCTGTCCATTGTGCCACTCATCCTTCCCTCTGTACTGCCAAATTACTGATAATTAGCCTTTATGAGGTGCTTGAATCTTTGTACCATCGAATGTCTGGATGTGGCTGATGTACACTTGGCCTCCTTCGGTTTTGTCTCCTCTCCAGTTTTCCAGCTGAGAGAACGTAAGCATTCCCTGTCTACCCTGAAGGCTCATCAGTTCCATATCTCACCAGGCTCATGTCCTTGACCTCGTGGTGTGGGACCTGGAAGCCGCCGGTGATGAAGCTTGTAGGACTTCGCTGTTGAAGAACAGAAGGAGCCTGGGCATCAGGGACTGACATGACAAATGGAATAAGGGAGACACCAACTTAATCCGGGTATTTGTTCTTCCCCAGTTTGCATTTGTGCTGCATTCGTTCCTGTACTTCTAGGGTGTACAGACACCCCTCAGTGTGGCATCTAGCACACTGCGTTGTAGACAGCTGTGTGCTCAGAGGTCTTCCCCACTCCATTGCACATTCCTCGGGGGCAGCACCCTCAGTGTCTACAGTGGCTAATTTTACATTAAAAGTCTGCGTGTGTGAATGACAAGCTTCCTTAGAAACATGCCTGTGGGCACCAGGAATGACGTGTGACTGGTACAAGGAGGTCCCAAGTCTGCAGTTCTGTCTGCCACAAACTCAAATGGAGAAGCAGTGGAGTGAGTGGTGTATTCTCATCTCTGAACACAACTGTGAGGCTCACAGTGGCTGTTTCTGAGCTCAGCGGCTGTGGCTGGGCCTGTGTCCTCAAGTCTCCAGCCTGTAACATCAAACAGCAGGACTGGACTGGGCTGGAGCCAGGCCTTCAGGAGGCCCCTTAAGTGAGGAACATGTTTTGTCTGCTGACACCAAAGAAAAGCCTCAGTGAAACAAAGGCACACCAAACCCCTTTTCTTCAGGAGGACTTAGAACACAGTGATACCATGCTCGTAAGACTTCCAGACAAAGCTCCCTCTGCAGTAACAGGACGCTTTCAGCGAGAGCTGCACAACAGTTGCAAGAACATGCAACTGGCTTAAAGTGGCTTAGTTGTCACACCGAGCAAGTGCAGGGTGTGGGAAGGCTAATGTCCTGATAATGCAGTTGCTCCATGATGTTATCAAGATCCAGATTTTATTCTGAATCTTTGCATTCAGTCATTCTCAACATACAGATTTCATACTCCAGCTGGTTCTTCTGCAGGACCTCAAACTCTCACAGTCTGGAGATAAAGTCCAGAAGAAAAACAAATAGGCCTTTTTTTGTATTCCTTGTTGAGGATAACTTCTGCTACATGCGTCCCTCACATTGGCTAGATCTGTATCACACACTCTCATCGAATCCAATTACTACCAGGAATGGGACCCAATTGATGAGATCCATCGCCACTCTGCTCCTGGGGCTGAGGAGGAGGTCTAGCCCCTCCAAAGCCAAGACAGCACACAGAAGGTTTGTGAACCACATCATCTTCCTGCTGGAAAGGAGAAGTGGGAGCCATGGTGTTAATGGCTGGTGATGTCGTGGGCAGGCAGTGTTAGCTGCCACACCTGGCTCCATCCCCATATTCGAAATAAAATGAAATAAGTATTTTTAAGCATTTTTGAAAGCCAAGAGCTCTCTCTGTTCCTTACATTAACCCACATTAGGCCGTGGTCAGATTTCCAGATCTAACCATCATAGAACTCATTTGACCTATTGCTTGTATTTGGTACATGATATTAATTGTGCATGATTATATGTTGACCTATAAGTCAGAATTGTAGGAGTTTGCTATGAATGATGCCATACATCACAGATGTTTATGACCACATAGTGAGATGGCACTCCAGCCTCTGACTCTGGAGTCCGGGGCTGATATGTGCACCACAGTGCAGACCTGAAGCTCCACCCAAAACAGCTGCCTCCATGCACCTCTCCAGGACAGGGTGGGAGTCCTGTTCTTTACTCTGGAAAGCAGTAATGTACGCTACCTCAATTTGTCTATGAAATATACAACTCTCATTGGTTCCCAGGCTTACTTTTTGCAGCTTTTTAAATAACCATTGATTTTAATTTATTTCATCATCATAATCTGTTCATCTCCAGCATAACCATTGTTAACACTTTCTGTCTTAACTTCTGCCCTCCATTCTTGCCATTGATCACAGAGCAGAAACCTGATATGGAAAGAAGGAGCAGGCTGCGAGAGACCCAGGTGAAAGTCTGATTCTACCCCTTACGGGACACGTGAATTTGGACGTATCAATTTTGAGTCACTCTGTTTCCTTATCTGGTAAACAGGGATGATACTCATTTTGCAGGTCTGTTGTGAGATTAAAGGACATAATGCGGGCAGAGTCCTGGCACATATTTAGGCTGCTGGTAAAGTGTGGCCACTCTCGGCAGAATGTTCAACTCCTTCCCAATCCCCTAAGGCTTTGCCTCAGTAACTCAAAGAGTACTTGTTAGATATCTATTTATAAGCAAAATTTGAAACCCTAAAAACTCAAAGGGAAATAAGGGCTGCAGGATTCAGGAGGGACAGGACATCCAGTACCACAGGTGCCATTAGGACTGAAGGAGGGCACTGCCAGGAGGGAGAGGAGTGTGCACTGGCATGGAGGGGCTGCAGCGACTCACTGCAGGGCTCTAATATGCTGGCGATACTGTGTGTTTCTGGATCTGGTGGCTCCTTTCTTATCCTCCCAACTTTGTACATACGTCTAACACTTTTTTCACATGTATGGCATGAATCACAATAAAAAATATTAAAACACTTTGAAAGGTAGGTTGGTGTCAACTTGTAAATAATTTTATTTATCAAGACAAGGAATTTATCCCGAAGAAAAGAACAGGGCAAGTGGATTTTTAAGGGGAATGTTCTCAGCTCTGTGTCCTAAGCAGTTGGGGTCGGCAGCATGGCAGAGGCAGGCTGCAGTGGAGAGGAACCACACTCAGAAGCCCCCTAGTCTGGCAGCGGTGACAAGGGCCTGGCTGGCCCGTGGGTTCGAGGAGGGCTCTGACAGGGGAGGAGAGGTCTGCCTGACGTGGAAGGGACAGGCTTTGATGGCTCTTGAGAGTGATGAGGAGGGGAATTTAGAATGGTGCTTGCATTTATGGAGCAGGAAATTCCATTCGCCTTCACTGAACAGTAAAAGAACAGTATCTTGAGGAAAGAGCTCTGGGTCAGCACTGCCCCCTCACCCAGTATCTTGTGTAGCCCCCAGTCTATCAAAGTGTCCTGTGAGTCCACGGATGACCCCTGTGCTTGTCCAATAGGGTCACTCTTTGTTATAGTTTAAGGTAGTTTGGATGAGGGGCTGGCACCTGATATGACAGGGAAAAGATTCCATTCATAAAATTATCAGAGGGCAGATAATTTTTATCAAAAGTCAGCCTCCACAGACAGAGAAAGAGCTTTGTTACTGCTAGAAAATGACTTCCAGGTTACAAGACACACATGAGAGGGTGGAGCGGGCCTTGGTCAACATCTTCAAGGTGAGGAGACTTTCATTCCAAGTCCCCAAGACTCAAAGCAGACTCATCACTCCCCACACAACTACTTCTTCTCTCTTGTGAAAACCCAAGTTTCTGGAACCCTAACCCTCACGTGAACAATGGTGAGGGACAGGCCAACCCTTCCCAGTCTTACACGGTAATTAAACAAGAGAGCGTGTGTAGCTGTGAAGTCTTGAGTTATAGGCTGGACATGCGTTTCTGCTGTTAGCCTCCTCACCACTGAGGTTGGGCTAGCTGTCACCTCCTGGCTCGCCCTCTGTGACTGTCACTGAGCCCCCACTGGCCGAGGCCGTTTGCCTGGGTTTCACCTGGATCGGCTGCGGCAGCACGCACTGAAGCCAACAGTGGTGGGAGCTGAAGAAGCAGAGAATTCCTGAGGACAAAGTGATGACGCTGAAGATGAAACTGACTCAACACTTGATGTTTGGTAAGGAATTCGTGGTTTTTAAACAGGTTGAGCACATGAGTGTGGAGTCACCCCTCTTCTCTGTGCCCACCCACCCTTTTCCCTACGACAGTCTGTTCTACAAATTCTCAGACATGCTTCTTCCTGAATGTGCAGGAGAAATGCATTCTACTCTCTTATGAAGGCAGAATTCTAACATAGAGGAGGAGGAGCTGCAATAAGCCAATGAGGTGTCTTTGTACCAAATCCATCCCCAGAAACGAACAGTGCTCGATGGAGATGGCTGAAACCCATGGGCGAGATTGTTCTGGATTCAGGACCCACCCCAAGAACTCACGCAGCCCCCAGAACACTCACCAGATAGGAAAAACAGTGTGATGCTGAATGAAAGGATGAAAGACGGGTAGAGAAAGGTGATTTTCGCTTCCTTGAATATGTCAGTTACTTTCAAAATATGCAGAGAGTGCAGCAGTAGTGCAAGGAACACACAGACACCTGTCACTCAGGGAAAAAAGTGGGTGGGCAAAGACCAGTCTGGTTAGTTTAGTGTACGGCCTTTGGGCTAATTCCCAAGAACTTAAGTTGTCATTTCAGTTCTTCTACTCTGTTTCTTTCTCTTGTCATTGCTTTATCATTCACCTTAGCAGTCCTTCAACAGTTTCTAAGGAGAAACTGTGTCCAATGGAATGTCACCCTAGCCCAGAACCAGGACAATTGAGGGAAACCTCTTCCTGCCATCGCTTACCTATGATGAAGAAGGTGATCGTGAAGACAAAGTACTGTTTCCAGGTATCAGGAAGGGAATGAGGGAAGGCCAGGAGTATGATGTTCAGGAAGAAGGAGAGAACAAGGGCGCTGATCATGAAAATTCGACCAAATATGAAGTAGTCTGAATTGGGGAGGGAGAGGGGAGAAAGGCCAGCAGCTCCCTCTAGGGCCCCCTCCTTCCTGGGTCTGAATCCACAAAATACTAAGGAAGCAGTGTGGAGACTGTATGGAAGGAACCAGTGGTAGGGGACCAAAAGGCCTAGGACAGCGATTCTAGTGGGGCTGGTAACCCTAGAGCAGCTTGATCCCCCAGCTCATCCTGAAATGAGCCAGTGTTACTGCTTGGTCCTTGCGAGCTGGGGCAGAAAAGGAGGCCAGCAATTCCCGGAAGGGGTGGGGTTGGAGCAGGGCCCTCCCTTTCCAGGCCAGAACTTACTTGATTTGGATGGAGGAACCCAACATGTGACCTCGCCACTGCAGATTGTGAAGAGAGCGCTGAAGAAGGCTTGGGAAGTGCCCGGGATTTCTATCTTCACCCAGGTGGGCAGGCTGAAGGCCCACCACAAAAGGGCAGAACCCGTGAAGGCACAGGTGAGGATGACAATGCGATATGGTCTAGTTATCCCACATTTCATACAAAAGGGTGCTGACTAGAAAAAAGGGGACATGGTAAATGTGTTACTTTCCCCCGCTTCCTTTGGGATTTCTCCCCATTCTTAGACACCCACTCACATAAGCCCAATCCTCCTGTCTTTTCTCATACTCAGCTTGCAGGCTTTCCCTCCTCATCCCAACCAAATACCCTTCAGTCCATAGGCTGGCCTGGGTCCCTTACCCCCCAGGACTGAAATCTTTCTCTTTGGTCTTTGCATCTTGTCTGAAACACTACTCACACACAATCATCCATGGCCTATATTGTTCCTACGCTTTTCCCCCTTGTCCTGTCCCACCACCTAGATTAGATGTCCCTAGGAGACAAGAACCCCAACTCCTTCATCTCCTGCTGCATTTAGCACAGTCTTTACACATGGGAGGAGCTCAGTGAATACCTGTTAACAGAAGGGGGGAAATCAGCATATTCCAAGTACATTCCTCGGTGATGTCAAGAGAAGTAAAATTTGGACATGCTTGCAGCCTCCGCACACCTCCTCCTCCTCCTTCCCTCAAACCCCTCCTCCTACTGTTTGTGATCCCAGCTAACCTTGTGTCTTATTTCTTTTTTGATCCTTTCTGTTTCAGCGTCCATCTTTTGATCCCCTGTTTTCTGTAGCGCCTTCTTACATGGAGGCCCATCCTGGCCTTCTCTTCAACAGTAGAATGTTGTGGACCCTTCCTGTTCCATTGGCAGGAACATTTAGTGACATCATAAGTATGTGAACTCTGCCTCCCAACAAAAATGTGAGATCCCACCCTGTTGCCCCTGTTTTTAAAAACGTGTCATGTCCCAGCCCCTTCACCCAGCAATGCCTTTGTTTTCCTTGGCACATGTGTGCTTCAAATGTTATGGCTTGTGTCCTTAGCTCTAACTTCTAACACCAAACACGTAGAAGTGCTGTACTCCTGTACGAGACTGAAGGACACTTGACAGAGAACACAGGATAACCAAGGAAATAACTGGGAAGACCAGTTCTGTGTTAAGGGTACAGTGGGGCATACTATACCCTTCACACCCTTGACCAGAATGATGTTAAGTCATGTAATGCCTTTTTATTCCAATCTTGCACACTGGATGGCCAATGGTGAATGCTCTGTATATTTGTTGATGAAGGAATTAATGAATAAATGCATAAATATAATGAGAAAGCCCTGGCTGGTGTGATTCAGTGGACTGAGTGCTGGCCTGCTACCCTAAGGATTGATGGTTCGATTCCTAGTCAGGGCACATGCCTGGGTTTCGGACTAGATTCCCAGTAGAAGACCTGTGAAAGGCAACTGATTGATATATGTCTCACACATCAATGATTTCTCCCTCTCTTTCTCCTTCCTTTCCTCTCTAAAAAATGGATTAAAAAAATCTTTTTTAAAAATGAGACAAAAAAGCAGCAGGTTGCTAAGAATCTGTTTAGAAGTTTCTTAAATGTAAACTGTGGGAATGTTTAACTTTGCCTATTCTATTCACTAATGTTTTCTGAGCACCTACAATATTGTCTGACATAATGCAGGTATTATATAAATATTTGTAGAATGAATAATCCAGAAATAAAAGGCTCATCCTTGGAACAAAGTACTGGCCTATCCCTCACTTTCCTTCAACTGACCATTTGTGTTGGGTATATACTATTTCCAGGATTGACTGGGGTGTTGGAGTGGGCAACAGTAATGCATGGCCAGTGTTATGTGTTTATGTGTTGATTGGTTGTACTATTGAAAGCGGATAGCATGGTAATGCCATTGGCCAGAGAGAGAAAAAATATTTATGGCAGGAAATCAGAGGTAACTCAACAAGGTAAAGATTGCTTTTAAAAAAAGATGTTACTGATTTATTTTTAGATACAGAGAAAAGGAAGGGATAAAGAGAGGGAGAGAAATATCTGATTAATGAGAGAAACACCAACCGGTTGCCACTTGCACACACCTCAACCAGGGACTGAACTCATAACCCAGGCATGTGCCCTGATGGGGAATCAAACCAGCAACATTTCACTTTGTGGTACCATGCCCAACCAACTAAGCCACAACAGTCCGGGCTAAAAATTACTTTTTACAATTGTGTGCATGTGGAAACCCAGCCAGGAGACTTAGGAAGAGTAGAAATTTCAAGGCAATATGTTTAAGGCTCAAGGTTGGTGGGAGCCCTGTATTTTCTCCTGAGCTTTGACCCGGAAAACAAAGTAGATGGGCAAATAGATTTCTGCTGAGGTCAAAAAGGGAATAAAGGGAAACTATAAATGCATTTACGAGCAAATTCTTCACTGTCAACATTGGTCACTTACTCTCAATCCACACGTTAAAAATTTAATTAATTACTCCACATTCACTTTAAGGCACATGGCCCCTTAAACTGAGAAAACTGTTCTTAGTATAAAATGGCTTGGAGCCCTGGCTGGGTGGCTCAATTGGTTGGAGCCTCATCCAGTACCTAAAAAATAATGAGGTTTCAAATCCAGGTACAGAGCACATAACTTCAATCCCCAGTCAAGATGTGTACAGGAATGTTTTTCTCTCTCTTTCAGATGTAACTATCATCTGAAAAAAAGAATCACGCACTTCCAACGGATTAAGTCAGAATCATCAGGGGTGGTTCGAGGTGTGTCTTTTCAAAAACTTGCTATTATTTTTAAAAAGCTCCCAGGTTATTCTAATGTGCAGGTACGAATGAGAAACACTGGACTCTAAGGGGCCTGCCTGCCCGTTGGATTCGGATGTCTCAAACACAACTTCCAGGGCTGGCAGGAAGGAACAAGAATGAGATTTAAACTAACAACAGAGAGGGTGGGAGGGAAAGGGCTGGCAGGTCCTTGAATGATTGTGAGTCTGGACAGCAGCCAGCTCGCAGAAGGGGCGTCCTGCTGAAAACAGCATTTCCTGCCCCCCACTCCGGCTGCAGGTAGAAGCAGGGCTGACCCCTCGCCCGAGCCCCGAGAACAGACACGCGACCTTGTCCCTCTTCCTGGGTCCTTGGGGAATTCGGCGCCTCCTGCTGTTGGGGAGAGGACTGGGGAGGTCCCGTCCATTCTACCCTTTGTCCCCTTTGTCGCTCAGCCTCCAGCAGTACTTTGTCGCGGGTCCCAGGTCACACGTTGGAACCAGAACCCGACAGGGCAGACACTTCAACTTCCGGGGGTGGGGGGCGGAATGTGGCCGGCCGGCAGGTGCGCGAGTCGCCCACTTCCGATCCCCCCCCCCCCCCCCCCCCCCCCCCCCCCCCCCCCCCCCCCCCCCCCCGGCGCTAGAGCCCGTGATGACAGGGTTCCGGGGACGCGCAGGCCCAGGAGGCTGGCCTGCCGCTCCGCCCCAAGGGTCCTCCCTGGACGCCGGACGCAGCAGGAGTCTTCCAGTCGCCCTGGAAGTGTCCACCCTTTCCCGCGCGCACAGTGTCCTCTGTACCTGCAGGAGGAGTGGCCGGTGGGGTCCGCGGCTGGACCCACCCAGCCCGCCTTCGTGCGGGAGACATAGCCCCGGGGCTCCGGGATGGCGGGGACACTGGCACCAATGTCACCGCGCCGGCGCCGGACGTTCCTGTGGAGGCCCAGTAATGAGTTACCGGAAGAACGGGTGAGCGCTCTGGTGGCGCAATCAGTCTGTGCGCGGTATTTGTACGGCAGTAAGTGGGCGAATAATGTTGAGGTCGGGAGTTCGAGTCTCATCTGCGGCACATTTTTCCAACCAGCGAGCGCATCCCTTTCCCCGGTGCTTTCCTGTGTACTCATAGAATTTCTGAAGAATTGTTCAACTTCCTCTTTAAATGTGTATTTCATTAGTAGGACTACCTGGGCTGAGCCTTTCTTTTTGAAAAATTAATTACCGACTTTAAAAAATTTATTCTATGTATTTTTTCTTGTGTTCATTTCCATATTTTACATCTTCTGGGAAATTTTTCATTTCATCTAAGTTGTCTAATTTGTTAGCATGACGTCCATAGTATCCCTCTATGATGTTTTCAATTTCTGCAAGATCAGTAATGATTTTCTGTTTCCTTCCTGATTTTTCATCTTCTCTTTTTTTTTGTTCAGTCTAGCTAAAGTTTTGTTCATGTTCCTGGCTTTTCAAAAGACCTGTCTCTTCATTTCATTGGCTTTCTTTATTGTTTTTCTGTTTTCCATTTCATTGACTCTACTTTAATCTTTATTCCTTTCTTTTACTGGGTTTGGGTTTAGTTTGCTTATCTTTTTCTAGTTTTTAAGATAAAAGTTTAGGTTATTCATTTGAGGTCTTTCTTCTCTAATATAGGTGTTTAAAGATATAAGTTTCCGTGTAAGTACTGCTTTAGTGAAATACAATAGTTTTGATGTATTATGGGTTTTTTTTACTCAGTTAAAATACTTTTAAAAGAAAAAAAATTTATTTAAATTTTTCTTCATATTTCTTTTATATGAGTACCCATATATTGCTGGTTCTTTCAATTTCCTTCATTATTGACTTCTAATTTGATTTTATTATGATTAGATTATGATCATATTTTGTATTTTAATCTCCTTATTTTTATCAAGACTTTTAAATAATATATAGCCTATCCTAGGGAACAATACATGTATTCTTGAAAAGAATCTGTATTCTGCTGTTACATCTTTTCCACTGGAATGGGTGGAATGTTCTATAGATGTCAGGTCAAGTTGATTGATGTTGTTCAAGTCTTCTTTATATTTGCTGATTTTCTATCTCATTGTTGTATTTATTGACAGTGGTGTACTGAAGTCTCTACTTATTACTATTGAATTGCCTGTTTCTTCTTTTAATCTCTAAATGCTTGCTTTGTGTATTTTTGGGCTCTGTGGTTAGCTGCATGTATTGTAATCGTTAGATTTTCCTAATGAACTTTTTGTTCTTATAAAAATGCCCTTAACTTTTAGTTGTGGGTTTTGTGGGTTTTTTTTTTTTTTGGTCTTATAATCTATTTTGTCTGATACTCATAGCCATCCATGTTTCTAATGGTTATGCCTTGAAAGGTATATTTTTTCATTACTTTATTTTTAACATATTTGTGCCTTTGAATGTAAAGTATATCTCTGGCAGACACATGAAAAGATGCTCAAGGTTACTAATCATCAGAGAAATGCAAAATAAAACCACAATGAAATATCACCTTACACTTGTCAGAATTACTATCATCAATAAATCAACAAACAAGTGTTGTCAAGGATGCAGAGAAAAGGAATTCCTTGTTCACTGTTGGTAGGAATGTAAATTGGTGCAGCCCCTATGGAAAAAGAGTATGAGGTTCCTCAAAAAATTAAAACTGAGCTGCCTTGTGACCCAGATATTCCACTTCTGAGTATATATTCAGAGAAGTTCCCAACACTAATTTAAAAGAATATATGTACCCCTCTTTTTATTGCAGTGTTATTTATAATAGCCAAGCTATAGAAGCAACCCAAGTGCCTATCAATAGATGAGTGGGTAAAAGTACCTATGTGGTACATATGTGCAAGGGAATATTACTCAGCCATTAAAAAGAATGAAATCTTACCATTTGTGGCACCATGGATGGACCTGAAGGGTATTATGCTAAGTGAAATAAGTCAGATAAAGACAAATACCATCTGATTTTTCTTATATGTGGAATCTAACGAGAAAACAAGATAGAAACAGACTCATAGTGCAGAGAACAAATGGATAATTGTCAAGAGGGGAGGAGGGTTGGGAAAAAGTGAAGGGATTAAGAACTACAAATTGGTAGTCACAAAATTATATCCCCTTTAGGGATGTAAAGTACACGTAGGGAATATAGTCAATAATATTGTAATAATTATATATTGTGCCCAGTGGATACTTGAAATATCCGGGCAATCACTATGCTGTACACTTGAAATTAATACAACATAATATTGAATATAAACTATAATTTTAAAATAATTTTTTAAAAAGAAGATCCCTCCTCATTTTTCTTGTGGTCATTTCCATAATTTACATCTTCTGGGAAATTTTTCATTTCATCTAAGTTGTTTTCTTGGTAATTGAACAAACATGCAGTTTTTAAAAATGCCATTCATAAATCATGGAGTCTCATCTGGGTCGGTGAACTCTCTGCTTAATCTTGACTAGGTTATTTAATAAAAACACAATCAGGATATTTAAGAGGTGTATGGCAGGTTGTGAGTGGAAGCTGCTCACTGGCCAGTTTCTCACTCACTCTCTGCAGCAGGATGAGTCTTACCCAGGTACTTGGCATTCAAGGACCAGAAGAGTGTTTCCACCTGTCTGTAGAGCCACTCACTGAGAACTTCCTGAGCACTGGCTCTGTGCGAGGAACAACATTCTCCCCCTCAGAAAAATAACAGCAGCAGCTACTACTCACTCAAAAGTTGCTAGGTAACTCTTGAAAGGTCTGGCCTTTGCTCTAAAGGATTTACATGTATTAACTCACTTAATAATTAAATGTAATCATCATTGTAGTAGTGAAATCTCCATTTTCATGTGAGGAGACTTCAAAGGGAGTTGCAGTCACAGATTTCAGGGATTTCTCAGCCAAAAGAGGGAGGAAAACTTGAACACCTGGAGGCCTTCATGTCGGGAGTGTCTTTCCTCCATATCCTTCCCTCTGATGTACCATGTCCACTGGCTTCCACATCCCCTCTGGTCCTGTTCATTGATATCCATGACTTTAATTTCTTTAGGCCAGTGAGCACCTGTCCTCTCCTAGAAGGTGCAAATTCCACTAGAGGAATTGTTTGAATATATCATGGGTTTTCGGTTTTCTTTTATGTCAGGGCTCATTTAAAGAAGATTCCTCCATTTGAATGTGTCCAGAATCCAGATATAGAAGGGATTTGACCTTATAGTGCATGCTTAACTATTTGCTGGAATAATTAACTATCACGAGGCAATTAGAAGACTGGAGGGAAAGTACATTCTGCTCAACTTCACAAAGAATGAGATGCTTGAGCTAGAGTTGGGCAGATCCAAAGTCTTTCCCCCAGGACTGAGTGTTGCAGTTGTGAAAAGGGGGTGACATTAGGACACAGGGGACAGGTTGCAGGTATAGGCAGTGGCTCTCACAGGGTTTCCCACAGCTGGGTTAAGTGCAGGTAACCATTCAGACAGAGTTCTCCGGTGCCGGGAGGAAACTGTGCCCTCCTCCTGTTCTCAACAAGGACTCAAGAGGTTGCATCACACAGGAAGTGGCTGCCCCTTTGCAGTGGGGAGGTTCTAACACCTTTACCCCTAGGCTTGCAGGTATGTGGATGGAGACTAGGAGCTCTCATCCAGTAACAGCATCACCTGGAACCTGATGGAGTACAAGTCAGACAGCTGAGGTTTGTGGTGAGGGGAGACAATGATTCGGGCAGATGGACCAGCCTGAATGAGGACTTGATGTCCTAGGAAGGACTAGCTACAACTGCGTGTAGACATCTAGTACGTGATAAAAGTAGTGTTTCAGATCATTGAGGAAAGGGTTTTAATAAAGGTTCTAGAATCAATTACATAGTTATTTTGAAAAAGATAAAATGAGATCTATCCCTCACACCATACACAAGAATTAACATGGTGCTATAGATATATCTTTGGAGGCTCGCCCTCCCTGTTGCCTCCAGAAAACACACTCTTCAAGACTCACCTTAATCGTTACCTTCTTGTTCCAGGCATTTATGACTCAGCCTGACTAATCAGAGTTAATCCCGACTCCTCTCCCCTCGGAAAATGGAAGGGAAGTTGGGCAACCCTTCCCCTGGGTACCACCCAAGAAGAACCCAAGTATTCAGAACTCGCAGTCCCTCGGACGCAGGCTACCCAGGACCCAAGCCCAGGACCCCTCCGTGTGCTCCTTGGAGCATCGAGGGGCTTTGCCCCGCGGACCCTGGCGTCACGTTTCCAAACGAGTTTACTCACCGTGCGTCAGGAGTCGGGATGCTCCCGGTCCCCGAGGTCGTGGAGGGGACTCTGAACCTCTGTTGCCCCCCAGGGGGGACCTGAACGCCGGGAAAGAGCGGAGGCCATGCATAGGTGATTCCATCGCGTCCCAGCCGCTTCCTTCCTTTTCTTGTCCATTGTTGGAGGAAAGGTAGCCGTCCCCACGCACCCATATCCCCGGACAGGTCCCAAGGTGTCCGTCCAAGCACCCTGTGGGTTCCCAGGAATGAATTCAAGGATGGCACGCTCAGAAGCTCGGGTCCACGAGGACGAGGTGGCCGAGTGGTTAAGGCGATGGACTGCTAATCCATTGTGCTCTGCACGCGTGGGTTCGAATCCCACCCTCGTCGAGGACATGGGTTTCTGGTGTGTCAATCTCCAGTTTCCCTTTCAAGCGTTTTCCCTGGAGAAGGCTGACCCGTCTCGGGTCACTATGACTTGTGCATTTTCCTGCTTCCTACCTCTGTAAGTGATTATTCCTGCATCTCCTTGGCCCTGGACCCCCAGGCCCACTCTCCTTGTACAAAGGATAATACACCTCTGAAAGACCAGAAGTAACCCACTTTTCCCCTCTTTTAAAGAGAAAAGCACTCTCCAGGAAGCACAGGTTTGTGGTAACAGTCCTGCTCTTTGTTTGCTCTCACTGTGTCGTCATCTTCCTTTCCTCCTTCATTCCGAATGCACAAAAGAACCTGGAAAACTCATTCCCTGGAGCATTTTCTGTCTGTTGGAACCTTGCTTCCAGACATGCCTTCTGTTTAGCTGAAATAAACTCTTACAAAGTTTTCTACAGGTTTGGACATTCTTGCTTCAACAAGACGGTGAATAGTAAAAGAGAAATTGGAATTTTGGAAAGGGAGTTTCCGATTATCGGAATAAAAGAAAAACAAGACTAGCCAAAGGTGAACTCAACTGTCCCCACACAGGAGACCACCAGGTCCTCGTGCACGGCAAGCACCCACATACCACCCTCGTGCGTTGGCCGTTCGAAGCACAGGGATAGAAAGGAAGCCACGTCCACTCTCGTGGGGAGAAGTGCTTAGGAGCCGGTGTTTCCCTCGTGGGAGGAATGGAAATCTAGAAAGCAGCACGGTAGGGGGTGTATATTTGTAACGTCCTGTCAGCCGCCACCCCTGGAGCCCACTAGGGGGCCATGTCTTCCCTAATGGAAGAGTCCTGAGTTCAAGACTTACAGAGAGCAGAAAATCTCTTCTAGTGACACAGTATTTCAATGGCCTTATATGGTATATATATTTTTAAAAAGTGTGTGCCTATAATCATTAATAAAAAAAAACATTAAAAAAAGAAACAATCCGAGTATGAAAAACACTGAAGGTTTTTGTTGGGGAGAGAAAACTAAACTGGGAGTTCAACCAGACGGAGCACTCAAAGTAGTGGGAATGGGTGGCAATTTGTCTTTGATCTTTGGGATCATCCACCAAAGGAAGTAAATAAAATTCTTTGAGTCTCCCTCTTGGCAACAGTGGAGCCAAGGAATATTACTTCACTTATTTATTCAGAGATATTTTCTGAAAAAGAGGAGGAGGAATAGAAGATGAAAGAAAGGAGGAGGAGAAAAGTCCAGGTGTCAGTGGACTCATATTCTACTGGGGAGGGGGAGCACAGTTAAGATAAGCAAGCGACCCAGTAAAATATAGAGCATGTCAGTTCTTGATACATATTGTGAAGAAAAGGGACAGGGAATAGAAGGGCGACTTCATTATAGGACGGCAATCAAAGAAAACCTCACTGCCAAGGGGAGTGCCTGGGGTTAGAACCTGGATGCCCCACCTCACGGAGCATCGCTTGTCTATTCCACGAAGGGGACAGGAATTCAGCCTCCCCACAGCTGTCCAGACCGGTTCAGCCCCCCGGGGGCTCCTCAAAGAGCCCCAAGTAGGCCCTTCCTCTCACAGATGAGCACCACCTTTCAGAGGAGGTGCAGCCATTGTGGGGTCCCTGGTAGGAGCAGGTTACCCACCTGGGATCAGTAGCTCGGGTGCACCTGCCAAGAACTCTCAGCCACTCTCCTTACTAATAGGAGAATGTACCGAGCTAACTGATGAGAAAAGCGCGAGACAGAACTGTGAGAGGAACACGTGGCCATTGGCTGTGATTTAAGGGAGGTAAGGGGGACCCACGTGTGTATTTGTGTTCATATGAAGAAATTCCAAAGGGGGCAAAACAAAAAAAGGAATAAAAAAATTCCAGAGGGATGCACAGGAAACTAATGAACGTGTTTACTTGTCATCGTTGGGGAAATTGTGCGGTTGAGAACTGTTGAGAACAAGGTTGTTTATTGTGTTCTTTATACGTGCAATTATGAAACCCTAGCAATAGACTGCCTAACACAAACCCTAACCTAACACAAAGCCAAATTTTGGCTGTATTCCCATAATGGGCCACCAGATGGCGATAGCGTTCCTCCTCCTGGCGAAGAGGGAGGGGTCTGTGGCTAGGATCGTCTCCTTGTGCAGATGGCTTCTCTCATTCCCTTAGTTTAGTCTCGGAATTTCTGCCAACACTTGATTCTTCTCAGTATTACCCCTTGTAAAACAAAAGAGAAAATACGTTAGTTAATTGAGCCGACCTTTTCATAAAACTTTTTTTGGGGGCAGAAATTACGCACACAGAATAACCTACCTCCAAGTACCCAGCACGCAAGCTTCAACAACAGCCAACATTTCACTTATTGTTTCACTATCCTGCCTACTTTGGGCAGGACGTGGGGCAGTGTAAAAAAATCACAAACGTTATTTCAACCACGGCTACTTTTACTAACGTCCTCACATACACAGACCTAAACAAAATACAAGTTTTTCACACCTAAGAAAATTTAAAAATGATTTGTAACATCATACAATATGTAGTCCTTTAAAATTCTCAAACACCTCAGATATTTACAATAATGTTGTCTGAATTAGGATTCCAGTAGATCTACCTTAGTTGTTATGTCTTAAATGTATTTTAATTCATAACATTTAACCCAAACCTCCTAGCAGAGTTTGCTCTTTAGAAAAGGAGTTGAAAAACTATAACCTACACAATGGGAACCCTCTCTTCATGAATTCATTGCTTGTAGGCCTTTCCTGTGAAGTGTTAGGGGAAAAAATGTTTACTAAGTGAGATCATACTGATATTTTCCATTCAAATTTAAATCAAGACTTGAGATGGTGAACATGCAATATACAGGTGATGTATTATAGTTTTTACACCTGAAATGTATAATTTTATTATCCAGTGTAACCCAATACACTTTTTAAAATTATAAGTCAAAGGGCTGTCCACACAAGAAAGACCCAAACCTTGAGAGCTCTTTTTAGCTTATTTCAGCCAGAGTGATGACATATGCAGGGAAGCCAGATCTCAAATGCTCCAGGACACGACAGTTTCACAGTTTCTTTTTACTCATTTTAAATTAAGGTGAGGACATGAGATTACATGAGGGTGGGAGAAAGCAAGGCAGGAACTGCATTATAGGCTGGTTAAGATTGTTTGAACAATAGTGGGGGGATTGCCTGGGGGAGTGGGAGGTGCTGGGTGGAGGGGGCAAAGGGGATAATGTCAGGACAACCGTAATAGCATAAGCAGTAAAATACACTTTTTAAGAAAGATTATCTGTTCTCTTGAGGGTGGTTACCTTAGGAGGAGCCTGAAGAGACATTTCAAAGGTGTGTTAACTACATACATAGAAAAAGTGGACAAGGATTAAGGCAAAAATAAGTATTTTACTTATTTTTACTTATTGGGTTGTCAGGCCTGGGGCATGACAACCCAACCTAATGGGACCAATTAGGAAATTACGTTCAGATCAGCCTGTAAGGTAAGTTTCTGTAGAACCTCTTTTTGCCCGCGGTTTTTCCCTAGAAATCATATCCTTTGACCAGCTAAATCTGCCATTTGTTTTCTAGCTTTTCATTTCAAATGTTGCTTTTGATATCAAGTATTCCTCTGGTCCTTCAGTACCTTTCACTAACCAAAGGAACTTTAAAATAGAAAATGGATTTTTACTCCAGAGGACTCTGGGATAAATGCTCTCAAGCTTTTCTGCCCTCATCGGTCCCTAAGCATTCGTGTTTTGTCTTGCAATGTCCAACAAACGACAATGCGACAAAGGGAAAGCAGTGTCCCTAACTAACGCGTCAGGCCCCGGTATTTCTGTCTGGCAACTATATCCTTCAATCACTTCTTCTCCAACAAAGAATTCAAAGGGAAATAAAACTACTGCCGAATGCGACACAAAGCTAAAGAAAAGGAAATGACAAGCAGGATCGACTACCACGCCGTGCTTATCAAGCTGCGAGCCGGTCCCTCCTGCACCCCAGGGTGGGGCTTCCCGGAGGGCGGCGCCCCTGCAGGCGCGCGCTCCCGGGAGAATTCAAACTGACCACGCACCTAGGCCCCGGCTGGGTCCAACCCTATCCCAGTTAGGTGACCCGGGCGTAGTTGAATTTGCCTAGAGTTTAACATTTTCCGTTCTTTCCTTAACCGTGAGAACGGGTGGCAGAGCCCATTTAAATGTAAGTTCCTAAACGGAAATGGACAACTAAAGGAGTTCTTACACAAAGCAGTTCTAGACATTTGAAAGGACCTTGTAACTGCTCTGTGGTTAGTTGATTTCGAGCTTACCTTAACCGAGCCGCTTCTCATAGGATTGTTGCCCGACTTCGCACATTAAACGACTCACGAGGCGCAGCACCAGAGACCAACTCAGCAGCAGCTCTCTCTGAGAACATAGGTGGCTCTGAAAAGAGCCTTTGGACTAAGAGGTGCCTGCAGCAGGCACTACTTGGCGCTGGTGTACTTGGTGACGGCCTTGGTGCCCTCGGACACGGCGTGCTTGGCCAGCTCCCCGGGCAGCAGCAGGCGCACGGCCGTCTGGATCTCCCGCGACGTGATGGTCGAGCGCTTGTTGTAATGCGCCAGGCGCGACGCCTCGCCCGCGATGCGCTCGAAGATGTCGTTGACGAAGGAATTCATGATGCCCATGGCCTTGGACGAGATGCCCGTGTCGGGGTGCACCTGCTTGAGCACCTTGTACACGTACACCGAGTAGCTCTCCTTGCGGCTGCGCTTGCGCTTCTTGCCGTCCTTCTTCTGGGCCTTGGTCACGGCCTTCTTGGAGCCCTTCTTCGGGGCGGGCGCGGACTTGGTCGGCTCGGGCATGGTCAGAAGAACCGCCAAAGAAGCTGAAGAACAAGTATAAAGCTGAGAGTATCCTCTCGGTTCACAGCTTCTTAAGGAAGTGGTGAGCA
Source organism: Tonatia bakeri (assembly GCA_004024845.1). Taxonomy (NCBI): domain Eukaryota; kingdom Metazoa; phylum Chordata; class Mammalia; order Chiroptera; family Phyllostomidae; genus Tonatia; species Tonatia bakeri. The sequence continues at coordinate 416 of PVIA01007360.1, read as the reverse complement.
AAGTCGCGTATCACTGGCAGTAACTACAGAAACGTCACGTGAATATTGTCCAGTCAAAATAAGCGTATTTCAGGAGGAGGATCCTATTGGTTTAGATGAAAAGGCTGTAACTTCTCGCCAATGACAGAGAGTCACTTTCGAGCCCTGAAATGACTATAAATAGGGCAACTCTGGGTCTGTTAATTCACTCTATCCCGAAAGCGATTTTTTGTCTAGTATGTCTGGACGCGGGAAGCAGGGCGGCAAGGCGCGCGCCAAGGCCAAGACGCGCTCGTCGCGGGCCGGGCTGCAGTTCCCCGTGGGCCGCGTGCACCGCCTGCTGCGCAAGGGCAACTACGCCGAGCGGGTCGGGGCCGGCGCGCCCGTGTACCTGGCGGCCGTGCTGGAGTACCTGACGGCCGAGATCCTGGAGCTGG
>PVIA01007359.1:0-84365 GCA_004024845.1 Tonatia bakeri | reverse complement strand
GGAAGGGAGGGAGGAAGGAAAAGGGAAAATCTCCACAAGATTGAGAGATGGATATTTGTTGATAAGGAGAGAAACAGAGCTATTCAATTTTTATTTTGTGTCTCTGTGTTTTCCCTTTATGTGTTAACATGATTTAAGTTTAAATTGTTTTTTATTAAAGTATAGTTGATGAAAAATAATATATTAATTTCACACACACAATATAGTGACCTGACATTTATATATCTTTATGAAGTGATCACCACAAAAAGTCTAGTAACTATCTGTCACTATTACCCCTTTAATCCCCCAAATTACTACATTAATTATATGAACAGAATATTTTAGCACATATGAGAGGTGACAGAACTATTTTAGTTAAGAGTAAGAATTAATGAATAACAAGCTATGTTTAACGAAATATAACTTGAAATTTTAGAGAGCTCTAATGTTTAAAAGATACCTTTCTTCACACTACCTGGAGAAATACATTTGAAAGCAGGAAGATAAGAAAGTATTCAGAAGAGAACCACCAAGTTGGAAAAAGGTTAAAACATCAAGGGAGACAAAAATACACTTGAATTTTTATTGTTTATCCTGGAGGAGACTGAGGAAGTTACCTGCACATAGTCAAAGAACTGTAAGTGAAACAAGAATGAGACTTATTTTTACCACAAATAATAACTGAGATCAGTAGGTAGAAGCAACACAGAAGGAGATTTCATTCAATATAAGAAAAATTATCACAAAAGAGAGATAAAAAAGGAAAGTTATTGCTTAGAGAAAATTCTCTGTCACCAAAGGTGTTCAACTACAGACCCAGTAACTATTTGGCAAAGGTGTTACAGAAAGGATTCGGTTCTTCAGTGGATGATGGCCAGGCCTCCTCATCACTGGAATCAACAAAGGACATTAAAAATGGCAGATCCTTAATATTTACTCTCACCTGTAGTACCAGAATTTCTGGGGGTGGGGGGAGTATGTATATGTAAAAGCTTCCTAGGCGATTCAGATGATCATCCAGGTTTGACACACAATGGAAGTTTCTAAGGCCTTTTTCCTGGTCTGAGATTTTATGACGAAGCCCATCAAAGACCTTGGCTGATGTTAAAGTCTGTGGCAAGAGCAAATGAACAAAAACAATAGAACCATTAATGAGAATAAAATTGGGAGCCGTAAATGTTACTTTGCATCCCTGTTGTCTTATGTAAGGTTCATACAGTACACAACAATATTTTGAGAATTTTTTTTCAAATTTGTTTAGTGATCAAGCTTGTCACATTTATATTTCCTGCTAGATGTACATGCTCCTTACAACGAAGTATGTGTACATGCCTTGACAAGTGTGTTGTTTCATAAACCATACAGACTTCAGTGCTCAAAGCCTCCACTGACATCTTAAAGTGAGCCAGTTTTAAAATGGGCGTTATGGTCCATATATATTGCATTGACACAGATGTTTATGAAATTTAATGCTCTTCCATTGGAGTAAAATAAATCTGAAGCTAAAATTTTCCATGAGAATTCTAGAGAAATTATCATCCAGCATTTTGAAATGACAATTGTGAAGCTCATATTTATGTAGTTTCACACTATCCTGTCTTTAAAGAAAGAATAAAAGTACAAACTGAAAGTTTAGTCGAGAAGAGGTGTTCGAGTTACTTTATGATGAGAGTTGTTTGAAATTTTTAAAAACACGTTACAATATGCATTTGGTTTCCTTTACTTAAGAAAAGAGTTGCAGAATTCCACACTGGCCAAAGTGCTTCTCTTGGATTTGGGTCCCCACAGGCAAGACAGAAGGGTCAGGACATGGGGCACGTTTATGGAGGGAAAGGTGATAGTCATAAGAACAAAGGAACAAAGGCAAATTTGAAGACCCCAGTAACAAGAAAGCCGTGTTCTCAGCCAAGCAGTGCCATGAACAAACCAGAGCACACTGGTTTGCTTCGGGAGATGACACTTCCAAGTCTCTGTCAGGGCAACAGGAGGGGCCTCTTTACCACAATTAAATGTACTTAGAATATACTGGGGACAAAAATAAAGATTTCAGGGTGCGTAGTCAAACACACAAACTTCAGTTTTCACGGTTCGGTGTTTGAGGCTTTTGGTTACGTCATGGTGAACACTTTTATGGGAGAACAACGTTTGTATCGCCGAAGTGTTGACAGTTGAAGAGAGGGAGGAGAAAGAAGCTAGTAGTATTCCGTAGGGTACCTATTGTATGGTGGGGACCTTGTAAAGGGTCACAGTTAATATTCACAGCAACTCAGAATAAAAATATCCTTATTTGACAGATGAGGAAACTGAGGCCACATCAGACTCTAGGATTTAGTTTTCAATTCAACCATAATGTTATGGGATTCCAATGAATTTTAGATTTTATCCATTGTGATGGGACCCAACATGGCTGATAGCATATCCTAGACCGTCTTAGATACTTGAGTAATTCAATACACACATAATTGTGTGGTAACTTTTAATTATAGAAATGATGGACTTGGACAGCTAAACTCGTGTACATGTGTTTCCTTATCCTAAAATAGGGACAATAGACTCATTTATCTACACTTCACTGATCTTTGCAAGCTTATAAAGTATGTGTATTTATTCTCATTGGTTTGGGAGAAGGCTGGCACACACAGGAGTTAGCAGCCGCCCAGGTTGCAGGGCTGGTGCAGTGGGGCTGGGTTTCGATTCCGTTCCCAGGAAGGCCTCCCTGACCCTGCGTGAGGCCATGAGTGACTTAATGACAAGAAGCATTCACCAAAGAAAGCGGCTTTTCAAAACCAGTTCTAAAGAGACGGTTAAGTCGAATTTAATGGATCATGTCTTATTATGTCCCCTACATGTATATTGTATACATATAGGCATATCATAAGACTTTTAGTGATAAACTGGTAATACAGTTTCGACCAAACATGCAACTTCCTTGATGTTTCTGCTACTTCCTTCTCCCCAGCTCCTTACCTTATGGACATCCTCTTCATTCTCATTCTCCTGCTCTGCCATTTTTATTCTGAGTAAGTAGAAATGGCAACCAAAACGCTCTGGTAGAGCTGGCTTCAGAGGCCCCTTCCAGAGACCAGAGCAGGAGGGTTTGCACCGCGGCCGAACCAGTGCTGGCAATCCAAAGGTATTACAGAGCCAGTGGACTGGACGGCCAGCGAGTAGAAATCCATTCAAGATTTAATATCATTGGCTCAAATAAGTTATTCTGAGGCTTTGTCAATAACAGAAATCACTGTATGTGGACAGCTCTTTTTTTCCCTTCTTCCTCTGCTAATGTTAGAAGATTAGCTGTTTATGGTCTCACCTCAATGCCAGTCGGCAAGGGAAGGATTGTCATCTACGCCTACTTGGTGCATAGTTCCTAGCATCTCATGCTCATAAAGGTTAAACAAAGCATCTTCGTCTGCCAAAATTTAGAATCACAGAATTATTCGAAGCATGCGTTGCTCTGCATTTTCCTGCTGAATGCAATGGGATTACTAACAAATCAAAATTTTCCCCAGTTGAAATTATTTTCTAGTCCTTTCCTCTGGGACTAAAGAAGAGGAATGTGTTTCACTGGTGCCAGTGCCATCTGAGAGTGTGTCCCTGCCTGTGAGTGGCCCTGGGGGTAAGGAGCAGGACCACAGGCTACCTCTGCTTGTTGACAGCGAGCAGGCCTCCGCCCTCGGACCTGCACAGAGGCGGGAACCATACAGATGGAAGCGGTAACCTCCGCACAGCAGGTGCTCCTGTCCCAGCAGCAGCAGAACCCCAACCTTCCTGCAGTCATCAGATGTCTCCTGGGTACAGACTTGGTGAGCCCAAGGGGACCATTCGCTTAGCAGGAGGTGCAGTGTGTGAGGGTGATTGATTATTTCTCTGTAAAAATGCAAAACTTAAAAGGCAGTGGAACTACAATCTGAAAAGAAACTCTAAACAGGAACCAACACGATGAAAAAGCCACATGTTTATTTAATCAAATCAGCCAAACTCACTAATTCAGTGAAAAAAAATCAACAAAAAGTCAAAAAATTACCTGGCATAAATATTTAAAATGTAAACACCCACAAGCTGAAATGGATTGACTTAAATAGGTAACTTTTTTAAAATTAGTTTTGTCAAGCATATACAAATGTGAGCTTATAACAAAGAAACACAAAATATTGTCCCACAAAAATAATGAAAAGAATCACAATGGAAATACACAACACAACCTATAAAGTCTTATCTTCAAAAGATTGAAAGTGATTAAGTAGCTACATCTAAAGTCGTTTACAGGAAATGTACAGGACAGAGGAGCACGTGAAATGACGGCACAGAGACAAGTGAGCACAACCCAGGTCGTAGGACCCGCCGAATCCAGGTTTTCCATCTCACACTTTACGACAGGGAAACCAAACCGAGCAATTTCGATGTATAAAACTCACTTAAACAGCCTGTAAAAATATCTGATAAGACATTCGGGACACGTTGACTGGATATTTGTTGCCATTAAAGGAATTATTAATGTGTTAGCATGATAATGGTTTTCTCCGCTATCTTCTACTTTTTCTCTCTGATACTGCATTTTTCATTTGGAGCATTTCCATTTGGCTCTTTAAAAGATGCCGAGTTTTCATCTTTGCTGAAACTGGCCATCTGTTTGCACATGTTGTTCACTCTCTTGTTCTACCATGTTTATCATTTTTAAAGACCTTCTCTGTTACTTCCAACATCTGGGCCCTTTTAGGTCTGGTTCTATGGACCCTCTCAATGATGGCCTCTTTTTATGGCTTCTTCATGGTGCTTCCTAATGTTTTACCATATGTCAGGCCTTATGTATAAAGTGCCAGTAAAAACCAAAGTCAAGGCATTCACTTTCTCCTGTTAAGCTCCCGTATGAGCAAAGAGGGGTGGCGTGGGAGCTAAGTCCTTCTCCTCTGTTGTCGAACTGAGTCTGGGATGTGTTGGTACTTTAATCCGACTCAGTTCATCACTGGCTTCAGATGCTTGGTAGGCTGGATCAGAACCTTCCTCTTAACAGGACTTGAAATCTGATTGTCTATAGAGTTTTTCTCAGTTCTTTTGCCTTGCCCTCGGGCTTGGGCAGAGCCAAGGCAGCTCAGCAGGCACCCCTCAGCATTCCCGCTCATCCCACCTTTGAGGTGACCTGTCACTCAGAGTTCACAGGCTCCTCCTAGTCCTTCTGCCCCGCCTCCATCCTGGGTGTGAGTGCGGTGAGGAACCACGGGCCAGAGTGGACAGGTGAGCCTGACTCTTCCTGGCTTGGGCTTCCAGGGATTCTAAACCATGCAGCCAGGTCCCATTCAGCCTTTCACAGTTTAGTTAAGTCATATGCTGATTTTTTTCACCAAATCTGTAGTTTTTTTTTTCTTTCTCCCACTGCTTTGTCAAAAACTAAAGCAACCTTGGATGCCTATGCCCCTAACAGGGGTGTGCAACCTGCCGCCCGTGGGCCACATGCAGCCCAGGATGGCTGTGAATGCAGCCCAACACAAAATCGTAAATTTACTTAAAACATCAGGAGATTTTTTTTGTGATTACGTGCCATGATGTATTTATTGTGTGGCCCAAGACAACTCTTCTTCTTCCAGTGAGGCCCAGAGACGCGCCAAAAGGTTGGACACCCCTGCAAGGGAGCATTTTAGAACTTAATGTCATTTACCATTTTCTAGATTTCATTTTATTTAGGTTTCCTTGCATGCTTAGATGTAATTTTAATGGTTTTATAGATAATGGTGTTAGTTGTTCACTTTGAAATGAGAGCTACATTGTCTTACAACTTTCTGTATCTTCCGTATCCGTAGAAGTTCCCTGGTGGAATCTTTAGTCTTTAGAGACAGATACTGAGATAAATGTAGATAAAATGACCAGATGCTGGGGATTACTTCCCAATAGCCCAGTGAGGGAGGAGTGGTGTGGGCTGGAGACGAAAAGGCGCCTGTGGCGGGTGGCTGGCGTCAATGTTGACCTGAGTGTTAGGGAAGCGGGTGTTCATGGCACTGTTCTCTCTCCTTCTTATGTGTTTGAGTAGAGTTTTCACAATATGCAGCTCTTTAAAATAGACACTGTAATATTCAAGTGCCATGTTACTGGTAGGTCACAAAATTCTCTTAAAGTTTTCTAGTGACAAATCCCCCCAAAAATCTAGTCAACCACAGAATTCAAACTGTCAATGTAGAAATGGAAGGAAAAAGAAAATTTGCACAAGCTGTTCTTTAAGTTCAGAAAGAAATCTTTCCTGAGGGTTCTCATAAAGGAAACATTGGGTAATTTAATAACAAAAAACGTCCATAACAATCTACTCTTAACAGAAACGATGATGAATTTCTCAGAAACAATGTTGAATTTCTCAAAACTTTTATTATAGCATTTTTCAATAAGGGTAGATGACATTCCACAGAAGTATAAGTCAGCAAAGATAATTTAACAGATGCCTTGTGACTTTGCTCTACTCATCCATATTATCTGGGAAGACACATAAAGTGTGTTTCCTTCAAATTGCTCTCCCCAAGCTCCTAACTAGAGGTGCTTAAGCATTCTGTAGGTATCTCCTCCCCCTCAAGCCTGACGGCCTCTGGGCTCACAGTGGAAGACTAGGTAACATCAGGAGCAGGTGAGCTGAGCCTGTGGGCCTCCTGCTGTCCTGAGGCTGCCGCGGGAGTGGCTATTTCTTCTTTTCTTCCACTCTAATGTAGTTCCTTATCTTTTCCCAGACAGTTACTATGATTGCTTTCAAGTAGCTAAGCCCCTTTATGTCTCTTGCTGGTCCTGCAACCCCCAAACCCAGCCATCTCCTCAATCTGGCTCTGGCATTTACTGGTCAGATGCTTTGATGGGTTTAAGTCCTCTGGCTCCATACTGTTAACTGGGAAAACCACTGACTCCTTTCTGAGCCACTCTCCTCACCCCAAAGAGTCCAGCAGCTGAATTGCATCTCCCTGCACCCTGAACCTACAGAGCTCTAGTTGGAGAAAAGAGGTTGGCCCCATAGCTTCACCCTGTGGGAACTTCCTGCACACCGTTCTTGCTCATGCAGTTATGCCACGGATTCCAAGTACCATGGACATCCCTGGAGAAGCAAAGCAGAATTCTCTTTACCCTCTGCTCTGCAGACACAGCACTGGGTCAGCTTTGCCGCCTTTTCTGGGGAATTCAGCTCCGGTAGGAAGCAGGAACAAAAATGCATTCAGAGTCATTCTCTTATATTTCTCTCTTAATGTCTCTCCCACCACCCTGGCTGGGTTTTCATTGCATTCACAGCCTTAACTCGTATTCTGACTCTACTCTAAGATTAATTTGGAAATGCTTTGCTCTAGTTCTCCAGGACTTGGCCCAGTCATTCAGCATTGAGTTTAAATTTCCTTAATCTGATAAAGTTGACAAAGCTTGTATGTATTTTAATGGTGGAATTCTAAAACATTCTGTATCTTCTAGATTGGGAGTGAAATACTAGGTGGTCATTATAATCAATTTGTTCCACATTTTAGTGATGTTCTGAATTTGTAAGGGAAGGGAAGGTACTAAAAGCATAAGATTAGAAAGAAAGGAATGAAACTGTATTGTAGATGGTATTACTGTGTATGTAGAGAATCTGTTTTGTAGAATAACTATTAGAAAATTTAATAAGTTTGCTAGATATGAGGTTGAGATACAAAAATTAATTGCATTTGTAAATACTAGAAACAAATAGAAAATAAAATTTTGAAAAAGGGAGCATTTAAAATGTTATCAAATATGTCAACTATCAATAAAACTAAAGAAATGTATCAGACCTCTTTGCAGGAAAAAAAAACCATAAAACATTGAAAGAAATGAACATTCCCATAAATTGAGGGATATTCTATGCTTATGCCTTAGAAGTAATAATATTTAAAGATATCAGTTCTTCTCCAAATATATTTATTGCAATCCCAGATTTCCAACAAGATATTAGTAAAAATAGACTAGCTAATTCTAAAAATTTTACAAAATAGCATGTAGCAAGAAAAGCTAACAGTTTTTAAAAAGAATAATGGTGTATAAAGGTTTGTTCTACTGCATATCAAAACGCAAAAAAAGTTACAGAAACTAATGTGGCATTGTATTGATGGAAGGATGGGCAATCAGATAAATTTAATAGGGGTCAGAAACAATCCTGCACAGGTGTCAACAATTCAGGCCTGATAAAGGTGGCACTGCAGAGCAGTAAGGTAAGGAAGGACTCTTACATAAATGGTCCTGAGATAATTCAATATCCATAAGAGGGAACTGTGGCAAATCAAGTCCTATTGTATACAATGTACTAAAATCAATCCCAGGTGAATTTTTTTATCTAAATGAGGATTGCGCTGAATGAAATAAGCCAACCAGGGAAAGACAGATACCATATGACTTCACTCATGTGTGGAATCTAATGAACAAACTGAACTAGCAGGCAAAATAAAGACAGACTCATAGACAGAGGGCAGAATGCCACCTAAGGTAGGTGGGAGGTTGTGGGGGGAGATATTGAGCAAAAAGGACACATGGACATGGAGGCAGTGGGGTGACTTCGGGGAGGGGAGAAAATGGGACTAAATGGTAATGGAAAAAATGCTTAAGAAAAGAAACACATCATGAAAGAAGATCTTCATGAAACCAGCATGTTCTTTCTTAAAAGAAAGAAAAATCAATAAACAGAATGGGAAATATTAACTTTGTCATGTTAAAATTATGAGTTTTTATGCATCAGAAGACTGAGTAAGATTTAAAGGACAAGCTACATACAACTGACAAGTGATCTATGTCCAGAAAAAGACAGACAACTGTATCCAAGAGGCAAAAATTCAGTCATGTAGCCATGGATGTCCAAACAGTCAATGAACGCATGAATAGATACTCAACTTTGTTAGTTACCAGGGAAAAGCATGTTAAAAGTTTAATGAGATAGCATCACACATACATCCTGACATCCCGAATTAGTAAAAATGAAAAGAATGCCAATGACAAATGTAGACAAGGATCTGGAGCAAGAGTTAGCTTCCTGTACTGGTAGTAGGACTATTTAAATTGGTATGCACATTTTGAAAAATTGTTTGGCAATATCTACAAAAGCTGAACATATGTATAGTTTATAATCCAGCAATTCTATTCCCAAGTATATATTCAGCAAACCTCATGCCTGAAAGAGAGTGATAAAAATTTTCATAATAGTATGATTTTTAAGCTAAAAACAGAAAATAGCCAAGTTGTCCCAAGATGTTCAGGCTGTATAACCAGATGAATGTATTGTGTTCTGTTTATTAACTGAATATTATAGAAGAAAATTGCATATGAGTGAGCAAGCATTACACTCAACAAAATGAATGGCTTTCACAATTATAATGTGGGGAGCAAAAGAAGCCTGCTACAAAAGCTCCAGATCCATAAACTATAGTATTTAAACTATAGTATTCAGTGAAAATGTCTGAGGGATAAAGCTTCCAAGAAAAGCAAGTATTGTAATTACCTTCGTTGGAGAAAATGAGTCCTGATTGGAAAGGGGCATGAAGGGAGTTTCTTTGTTACTCACAATATTCTCTTTTTGGATCTACAATTTTAACACAAGTGTTTGCTTTGTGGTAACTTCCTGAGCTATGCATTGTTTTGCAAACTTCTGTATGTGAGCCGTATTACACACACATACACACACACATGATTAACAGGAGACTACATAGTTGAATGAGTCTTTTTATTTTGATAGAGAATTTAGCAGTGGTAAATTGAGTGGAAATAATGAAATGAAAATAACACCACTATTTGTAGAAAAGTGTATAATCAATTAGATTAAAGTTCAGTGAAAACAACAAGCAAATCTTCTTTACCGTATAGATGCAACTGAGACTTGTTCAAGTATGGACAAAACAAATGTTACAGGTTAAGCTGATGTTACAATATATATTGGTCTTGTATATTAAAGGAGTTAATGTTACAATGAAAACAGGCATTAAAAGAAAGGAACAGTTAGCATTTTAACTGGGAGAATAGATTCTGTGTGGCCTTTATTCAATGAAGGCAAATCCTTTAAGTAAGTGCCAATTGAATCAGAAAGGATGGCTCCTGAATGCAAATGAAAATGTCAAGTACACACCACTGTCATCTTGGGGAAAAGGAAGGAAAGGGAATAAACAGTCACCGGAAGACATTCAAAGGAAACAGAAGCATGAAGAGTGATGGAGCATGCCTGAAGACTTGGGTCTCCTCCAGGTTGAGATTATAACCTGTGGGCAGCAATGAAAAGAAGGTGGGAGAAAACAGTAATGAGGTATTGTAAAAAGGAGGTTTTAAGGCATATCCAGTAAAACTGGTCAAGAAAAACATCACAAAGTTAAATATTTATTGAATGCCTGCTCTCTACAAAGCAATTTGCTAAATACTAATGGATAGAGGGAGATGGTGTGTGTGTGTGTGTGTGTGTGTGTGTGTGTGTGTGTGTGTAAGAGAGAGAGAGAGAGAGAGAACATATCACCTCAGAGAAGTCAGAATATAATTTATTCTATTGTAAATGTAACAGAAATGTGCCTTCCTAGGGCTTATCTGAGGGAAGCAGAGAGAATTCTTGGAGGAAGTAAGATTTTGACAGGGCCTTTAAAAGAAACAGTAGAAAAGGAGCAAAGCATGCAGGCAGAGAAGCACAAAATGTACTTGGCATTCAATAAAGGGTTGGTTGTGCTAGAGCGTATATTTAATCTAGGAGATTGCAGAGAGATAAGGTTGGAATAGTAAACTGGGAACACACATGAAAGGAATTTAATGTCAGTCAAGCAGTTGTAACTTCTTTCTAGTGTGAGCCATTGAAGTTTTTGAACAGAACAATACTATAAAGTTCTATTTGTTGTTTTTTAGTACTGACACACATTTTCTCTTATAATTAAAAAAATACCTTTAATTATGGTCACTTGTGTATAAATAGCTGTTTTCTCTGTCTGGATTATCAACTTTGTAAACAGAAATCACCTTGCATGCCAGAGAACCTACCTCAAAGTCTGTCTGGTTTGTGGGAGCATGACAAGACTCGTGATTTTTCAATAGTTGGCAAAGGATCCAGATACAAGGGAATCAGTGAGGGAAGTTTCTAATTCTTTTCTGAACTTGAACTAGAGTGGTAGCCATTGGAGCAAAGAGGGATAGGTGCTGTGGACCTAGAGTCAGTCAGTCCCTGGGTATGTGCAGCGAGAGAGGATTCCAAAGTGGAGAGCGTGGGGAAAATGCAGTATCGCCACACTGTGACATTTTTCCTCTGTGAAAGGCAAGTTGCATTAATAATGACATACCCCAGGTATATCAATAATTGGAAAAATAATGACATATCTCTGGTGCTAAAATAGTTCTTGGCACCAGATGGTATTCAGTAAATAGTCATATAATGAATGAATGCATGAGCAAATGCCAATTTCATTTTTCAATATTCTCTTCCTTTTATGGCTGATCAAATTCTTCAACGAGGCATATGTCATGACTTATTTACATTATTGTCAACCAAAGTTCAAATAACTAATATAAACATTTCTTCCTTCTTCCATAAATAAAACATAAACACTTCTTTTTCCTTATGGAATTAAACTCCTACAGGGCATTTAATTCCAAGACGGAGCATGGTAGTATATATTTTTGTCCTGAAGAGCCAGGTCCAAGCTGGGCTGAGCAGGATACATTATTTATTCATTGTGGCCTTAGTCTGTTTGTCTCAAACAAACAAAAACTCACTTGTTTTTAAAGGTATCTTTACTTCACCAGTAAACTAATCCACCTGAGTTGCCGTTCACACTAAAGAAACCTTAGGGAAAAAGTTTACTCTTAGGGAAAAGTGTGACTTGTACCCACCAAAAGGGTAAAGCGATTGACAAGGAGAACTGAAGAGAATGTCGGTGATGGGCAGGTCTTCGCGTTTAAGAGGAGAGGGTGATGCGGGAGACATGGGGGAAGGGCCAGGGGACAGAGACAGTGCCACGAAGTCCCGATGGCTCCTCAGTTAACACGGACGACCCATCGAACCAGAAGGTGAGACCCAGCAGCACCTTGACCACCCTCCCTCTCATTCTGGTTTAGGAAACTTTTATACGCTTGGCCTTGGGAATTCAGGAGTGAACAGGCCTGACGTCAAGTGCCTGTCAGTCTGCTGGCAGGTGGCAGGCATGAAATAACATCAGTATGATGCATCATGCTAGCAGTACATGCTGAGCAGGACGCCCGCTGCAGAAGCGTATGTGGACTCCGTGTCCTGAGGGAGGAGTGAGAGCACTGTGAGTGTTTCAGCCTCGCAAACATCTTCTGTCTTTGGCATCCAATTCTGCCCTCTTCTCGTCTGAGCTCTTTCTGAAAGCCAAAGTGCTAGAGAGATATTCTAAATAGGATCAATGATAAAAATACCCTATTTTATGGGCAATGATTATATCTCTAGGGCATTTTGAGATAATTGATGTAATTTCCCCCCAAAATTTGTATACCTAAGAATGCCATGCCTGTTTACTTTCTGAGCCCTGTGGATTTTTGTATGTGTCTTTCTCATAAGTGAACAGACTAGGTTTGCAGGAAGCTGCTCAGTTCGGAGGGCTCCAAACGTCAGATAAGTGCACCGATCAGGAGCATGCCCAGGTGTGCCAGTGGTAGCCAGTAGTAAGGTTTTTAAGTATTGACTGTCATCCTAGCTACAGCTCTATCCTGGCCATCTAAAAACAGGAATGGGTTGTTTATGATGGCCATTCTGACAGGTGTGAAGTGGTATCTCATCGTGGTTTTGATTTGCTTCTCTCTGATGGCTAGCGATACTGAGCATCCTTTCAAAAGTCTCTGGACCCTCTGTGCATTCTCCTTGGAGAAGTGTCTGTTCAAGTCCTTTGCCCGTTTTTTAATTGGGTTGCTTGTCTTCTTAGAGTGGAGTTGTGTGAGTTCTTTATATATTTTGGAGATGCTAAGTGAAATAAGCCAGGTGGTGAAAGACAAATACCACATGATCTCACCTTTAACAGGAACCTAATCAACAAAATGAACAAGCAAGCAAAATATAACCAAAGACACTGACAGTGACCAGAGGGGAGAGGGGAGGGAATTTCAGGGGGAAAGGGGAAGGGTTTGCAGGAACAAGTATAAAGGACAGATGGACAACAACAAAGTGGAGTGAAAACAGGGGAGGGAGGTGGGAAGGGAGGAGGTGGTGGGGAGGGGTGGGGGGGAAAGGCAGAAAACTGTACTTGAACAACAATAAAAACATTGAAAAACAAACAAACAAAAACAGGAGTGGAAAGGGAGAAGGGGTCAGAAACAAGCACGGCATGCACATCGCCACCTTTGACTTCCCCAGTGCCCGCACAGATTTGGTATTGTTTCCACAATACAACAGAGAGGGAAGCATCATTTATGCAGTGAAGTAAGTTGAAAGTGACACGGATTAAATCAATGGTGGGGCAATATTGAAATTGAAAGCAGTGAAGTCTGAGGGAAAGTCTCTCCTGGGGACCTCGGCACCACATTGCCTCCATCGTGGCAGTAAATCCACGTGAACAGACTGATTCTGCAGTGAATCTGTGAGATCTGGTGATAAATCGATGGTCTGTTATCCATGTCATGGTCAGGCTCCTGCATTCCCATATATTTGTCCAGAGAAAAACCACTGAGTAGGCTTCACATTTTACAAAAATGGCATACATTTTTCATAGTAATACCAACTGCCTATTCGTGAATGCCTTGAGGGTTTCATGCCAATGACGCACTTTTGTAGTCTAATGAAGAGTAATGTGCCTTTAAACTCTTTATCGATGATTTAGATAAAGGTAGGAAAGATGAACTACCTTGTTCAAGATTACATAGCCCCTAAGTGACAGAACCCACAAAGTTAATTCCAAAGTCTTTGTCATTCCTGCTATATTACACTCCCTTATACTACACTCCTTCACTACAGCAAAAATCCTACAGTTTCAGCTCATCATCATAAATCATAGAACTGCTAATGGCCAATGAATTTGTATGTAGTTTTGAATAGTCCTTTAATTTTCCTTCTTTAATAAGGATTTGTAGTTTCCAAAGGAAAGGTTTTTTTGTTGTTGTTGTTGTTGTTGCTGTTCTGTTCTCATCCCCAACTTGAGGAGGGACCACAGATTCAAAGCTCACAGAACACGTTCCAAAGGAAAATTTGGATCCACAGAGCAGGTCACCCACATTCGACAACATGTGGTAGAGCCAGTGTTTCTTGTGCTTACTGATGACATAGTCTGTGGTGCCAAAGGGCGTGAGCTTACCTAGCACCTGCCTGGTCTCCGGAGTTCAGCCTGCGTGGATTCCTCCTCACATCGAAGTAGGGCAATGAATCAAACAGTTTTTGCTTTCAGGTTCTCACAAAGCATTAAGGAAACTGAAGCAAATAACTTTATGCTTTAATAACTTTATTTCTTTTAAAATGGTTTATATTTTAAGCTTGTTCAGAAGGGTATCCTTGAGCCACTTCCAGTGAGTAGCATCTGAGAGGCAAAGACATGAGTTCTGAGTAGATCTTTTCTCATGGACCAAAGTGGGTGGGGTGAGGTGGGACTTCTAATTCACAAATTCACCCTGTACCCCAGTAAGGCAGACTATGTGGAGGGCAATGGGAAGATGAGGTAAATCCCTCATTAATTTTTCTCATACTCTGTCTAAAAGTGCCACAGAAATTTGTGTTAGAATATGTAAAACAAAGTGGGGAATATATTAAAGTTTAAAGCAATCTGATTTGTTGTAAAGTGACGTTTTCTGCAATCCTTTCAGCATTATATAACTATGTGAGTGTTTCTAATGATGATCATAGATAGCACCTCATAAAAACAATGACTATATTTACTATTTTTGTTCAATGAGAAAATTTGTGCTAAATTTGTGCATGTGCGTTTCCTTCTATAAAGGTGACATTAATATGAACGATTACTCTATTAAAGAGGGGCATTTTATTCAGGAGTAGAACTGTATTGTATATCTTTTTTGCTTATGCATATTCCGATGAAAGTATTTGATGTTTTCCAATTGTACCGTTATATTTTTTAAAAGTAATAATTTTATTCAACTATAAATATGTATGAATACAGTTATTCATTCCTCTCTGAGAAATAGTAGTTACACTATTCTTTATTTTAAGGTCCTTTTTCACATTTTTGTTTTCTCACTAAAACATCTGTTGTTAGATGACAACTGTTTGTTAGCTACTTGAGGGAAAAAATATTTCAAGTGGATTTATACTTTTATACCCTAAAACAAAGAGGTGAACAATTATAATTGTGCTGAGAAAACTCATTCTGTTTTCCTTCCCCTGCCTGCTCAGACCTTCCTGGTGTGGGAGGCACTGAAGGGGAGGCACTGAAGGGAAGGCAGCCAAAATGGAATGACATAGAGTGTTTTCACACAGCAGCTTGAGAGAGAAGTCAGAATCTCACATACATGTATTTATCGTTGATCATTTTTCAGTGAAGGAGAGGACAGATTCTTACTTCACCTCCTAGTATCCAATGGCATCAGTTTGTGAGATGTTTGGCCAAGTCAGAGGTACAGGGGAGTCAGTGACTCATGGAGGAGGCATCTCTCGATTAACACCCAATGAGGACCCAGCAAGGTTCATGGAAGGTCATCTGTGTTTAGAGTTCTGTACTGAGTTCTGGTTTGTTTTCTTGTTTGTTCATTTGTTGGTCTCAGTTTATTTAACTGAGAAAGTAAATCTGGGGGTAAATAGAAGAGAATGACTTCTTCCAGTGCCAGGAAGTGTGAAAAGTGGTTGTGATAGTGAGCAGAGAATGACCCTCTAGCTGTGTGCTATTCAGTTTGACCTTTTATTCACAAGAGGCATACTTAAGTCTGGCTTATATTCCTAAAACAATACCCTACAAAACAAGTCACAATATAAAATGAGCTACGGGGTAAATTTTAAGACAAGACAGACCATAGAAATCAATGTAAACAGGGACGGTTAGAGCACTTTCCATGGAGGGATGGCATTTAAACTAGGTTTCAAATAAAAGGATTCAGTATGTGTGAACCAGGCTCAAAAGGTAGGATTTTCACGTTGTATTTGGGAGGACTGAGAATGGTAAACACTGAGCTGAAATTTGAAATATGGTGGTTATCAAGGATAAGATAGGAAGAGCAGATTGGGGTGACATTGAAGAGACCTTTGAATGACAGGATGATCTCTTCTTTAATTGAAATTTTTGGGGTCACATTGGCTAATAAAATGATATACCTTTTAAGTGTGCAATTCTATGACACACCATCTGTATATTGTACTGTGTGTTCCTATTGCCCAAAGTCTAGTCTCCTTCTGTCATCATTTATCCCCTCTTTACCTTCTTCTACCTTCCCCACCCCGCTTTCCCTCTGGTAATTACCATACTGTTGTCTGTGTGTATGAGTTTTTATTTGTTCATTTGTTTTGCTAAATCCCTTCACCTATTTAATCCAGTCCAACCCTCACCCCCACACAGCTGTCAGTTTCTTCTCTCTGAATCTGTTTCTATTTTGTTTGTTTATTTGGTTCATTAGATTCCTCATGTAAGTGAAATCATATGGTATTTGTCTTTCTCTGACTGGCTTATTTCAGTTAGCATAATACTTTCCAGGTCCATCCAAGATGTTGCGAAAGGTAAAAATTTCCTTCTTTTTAATGGCTAAGTAGTATTCCATTATATAAATATGCCATGGCTTTTTATCTACTCATCTACTGATGGGCACTTGGGCTGCCTCCAATTCTTGACTATTGCAAATAACACCGCTATGAACATAGGGGTACATACATTCTTTCAAATTAGTGTTTCAAGTTTTTTCAGATATATTCCTAGAAGTGGGATTGCTGGATCAAAAAGCAGTTCTATTTTCAATTTTTTAAGGGAACACCATACTGCTTTCCATGGTGGCTACACCAATCTGCAGTCCCACCAACAGTGTACAAGCGTTTCCTTTTCTCTACATCCTCTCCAGCACTTGTCCGCTGATTTATTGATGACAGCCATTCTGACAGGTGTGAGGTCACAAAGGAAAATGCTGAAATTTGAAGAAATCATAAGTGCACTGCCTTGAAAATATTACCTTCATTGTAATGGGTAGTCTAGACCCAAAGCAGGAGATGCTAAAAAATATGTGTGATGAGGGAGTGACCAGCAAGCTAATACTGGAGAACTGGAGACATGGAGGAGAATCAACCCAAAGTATCAAAGAAACAGAGAAATAAAGTCGTTCACAAATGGAGGGCTGGAGTTATAATCTCATAATTTGGAGCCCTGGCCCTGGCCCAGTGGCTGACTCCCTTGACCCTTCTTCTTGGAAAAGTATTTAAACCTCTCTAAGCAGTTTGTTTATCTGTAAAACAAAATAACATGCACTTCACAATTGTGTGTGTGTGTTAAACAAAGTAATGTGTAAGTAATTTACTGTGGCCTCTGATCATAATTACTTATTGTATACTGTCTATTTTTCTCTAGCATGTAAGAAACTCTGCAAGTGCAGGGATTCTCATCTGCTTTGTCCACCGGTAAACAAGACACCCAAACCTAGAATAATGTCAGGGAAATGGCAGAGTCTCAATACATAATGAGTTGCACAAATTACCACTATAATTCTGACATTGGGAACTAGAAAAATAACAGGACTTTCATCAAAATAAGCAAGTTGAAAGAGGGCACTATTTTCTAGCTATTTCCAGATGTTTCCAGATAAGGAAACATATTTTTAGATAATTGTGAGCCATTATTAAAGTATGAACCTTCCATCTAGCACCAACCATTGCTTACACGCGCTGCACCTGTTTAGCAGAAACACTCAGTGGATGTGCCGTCACCACTAAAATAAAGACCCAGATGTAGGGAAGAGCATGCTCACCAGCTCTCAGGACTCAGAAAGAAAAGAGCCTTCTTGATGTATGGGAAGAGGATGGGATAACAATGGGAACACGGACGGCAGGAATTCCAAGAGGGTTTCAATCCACAGAAGCTAGGAAAGAAGCCGACCTCGTTCTGAAGATGCCCTGGCCCTCATGTTGCTCACATGAAGACCTCTTCACTTCCTTGTCCCTTTTCTCTTCCCTTTTCTCTTTCTTTCTTTTTTCTTTTTGGCCTAAATATTATCTCAGGACTTCTTTTTGATATTTACGATATGCTTTTAAAATTAGTCAGTTATCATTCACTCTCCCATTTCTTTCTAAATTGTTTCATTTTATTTTTTAATTAATATTGGTTGACCCTTCAGGACAAATAGAATTTATACAGGGCCACTAATAATTTATTGCTATTGAATTAAAACAGTGGAAGAGAGGTGACAAGCAAGACACTTTTTATAAAGGCTGAAAATAATATGAAAAAGAGCGAATTATATATTTGAACAATGAGTGCTAATAGAAAATATCACTAGTGTGTTGAATAAGCAGGAAATAATTATATAAATGTCAGAAAGTAAAATGTATTATGTATCAAGCAATATAACTAAATAAGACTAGCCATTTTATGCAATCAATATTGAAGAACAAATCTAAAATATGGAATGATTTACTGAGAACAAAGATTCACTTTGAGATTAAAGACACCGCCTTAACATTTCTGAGTGAAATAGCAGGTTTTGTATGAGTCTTAGCATTGCATAATGCTAACGGATTTAATATTTACTTTTATAGTTTCAGAGTAGCACCACCTTATTGAGCGAGTCAGGTTAAATTGGATATATCAGATGTGTAATGTCTGAAAAATAAGCTGTGGCAATAAAAGTTAAACGTGGTCTAACGTCTTGCTAACTCTCTGTCACGGCTACCTAGGCAGATCGCGGATGTAGAAACAGAGGCCCCAGGAGGCAGAGGGGGGTAAAGATGAGTGGCAGCACACAGTACCCTTCGTGGAACAAACTGGGACGGAAGGCTCTAAGCATGCAGGCTTCTCAGTGCTGCTCCCTTGATACTCTTGTCTTGCTTTCCTTCTCAGTTTGGAAGCTGGTGCACTGCCTGTACCATGTCTCTGGAGCTCAGCGCTGGGGCGAGGCACACAAAGGCTGTTTTCCAAGCTGTTCACTGTGCTTTCTGTGATCTTTAACCCAAGAGAAGGCCATGGGACCAGAACAGTCAATCCTGTTGGGGCAGAGAGCAAATCACTTCAGTGGACAGGCACGAGGCAGGCTGAGCAAAGCTCAGTTCCATCACAGCCATCTCTGTTCCTACCCTGCAGCCTCCCCAACACAGTGTGCAAGTCTGAGAGGGAGGCTGGAGGGTGCAGAGGCCTGTGGTCAGGGCTGCCAGCTGAAACCACTTTGTTGCAGGGGAGATTGTATGTCCTTGTGGATTTCTTTGAATTAGGCTTTGTATATTTTCTGTCATTGTACTTTATGTTATCTCCTACAAATCTAACACAATACCTTTCCCCAGAGCCAAGTATGCTTAACTTTTGGATTTACTATGTAGAAATTTTTTTGTTCAGGGACTGCTGGACCCTTATAAGAAAGGCAAATATATGTCTTCCAGAAAACAAATTATGGGGTGATAAAGCTGATGCTTACACAAGACCCCTATATAAAAGTAAGGCTATTCTCTCTTTAAGATTTTATTTATTTATTGTTTTAGAGAGAGGAGAAGGGAAGGAGAGAGGGAAAGAAACATCAATGTGTGGTTGCCTCTTCAACCCCAACTGGGGACCTGGCCTGCAACCCAGGCATGCACCCTGACTGGGAATCGAACCAGCGACCCTTTGGTTCACAGCCTGCGCTCAATCCACTGAGCTATATCAGCCAGGCAAATTAAGGCTATTCTTAATGTCTGATTTTAGGTATAATGTGTTCTATATAATATAGTCACCCCCAAATATTTCTATAGATGTAGAATCAGTTACCAGTTTTAAAATGCCCCAGACTGAATATTTGAACCTTGACCAAATAGAATGTCTTTTATTTTTAAGCCCCAAAGTCTGTTACATAAATCTGAAATATTTTCTATTCCTCTTGCTAATCAAAGTATAAGGAGTTGAGCTCCTACTTCATTAAAGACTGTTGTGAGCATGCAAGGGATATAGAAATACCTGTCATAATCTCTGCCTATAAAAAATTTTCCATTGGGGTAAAGACATAAGACTTGAAATAAAAGAACATACTATAAGATACTCTGTGAGGTTAAGTGCTAGGTAAGTTCTAGGTTTTAAAACAGGAAGTACCTTGGAGATAAAATAATTCAACCTGCTTGTCTTATGGGAGATGAAAGCTAGTCTGGAGAAGTTATCTCTGCATGAACTTGAAAACTTACTCAAACCAACGCACTGTCCTAACTCCAAGTTGAAGAATCTCTATCACAACCTCACTATTGCACCTAACAGTGAGGCGTCAGATGAATTGGTCTCCTGTGGTTGACCACAGACAGAGAACGTGTACTTCCTTTGCTTGTGGAGAAGCTAAGGCTGGCAGACAGCACCAGGCCAGGGTCTGCACTGGGAAGTTAAGAGAAAGGTCCCAGCACTCGCTGACAGTGAGTCACGGACAGGGGTAAGGAAGGGAAAAGCAAGTTAACATGTGTTGTCTGGCCACTGCGTCCCACTGTGCTGATTGGTATCAATAATTTGTATGTAGCCATTAAGAGTTGCTGAATGAAAGAATCGATGATCGTTTTTACTTCTTGCAACAATCCTGCAAGCTATGGTTATTCCCAGCATCAGGGACATTGAGGCTGTCCACTCAGTCAGCAAATGCCCATACCTAGCCTGCTGAGTACCAGGTATTGGATTAGACACAGCAGTACAGAGAGGGCCCCCAGTTCCATCTTGATTAGAAGGTAGATGTATTGGACATTGAACTTTAGGGATTGTACGTACACTCTGCCTCTCAGCCTTATTCCCATGAATGCAGAAAAGTTATATAACATTTTCAAAATTGCAGGGCTTAAAATAAATAAGTTAGCTTTCCAAGTGAGAGCTTTAAAAAAATACTTTAAAATTCCTATTCTTTCCATTACAACTCACAGCCCAGCGTGTGAGAGGACCGCAGAGAGGATGGTGTCATTTGAGTAGAACCAGTTTGGGTTAGAAAATGCCAGTGAGAAGAACAGGAGTCAATGGGGATAGGAGCACAGAGGACACCGAGCACGCACCCTGTGTTCAGGACAATGACACTGAGACAGCTATTTAAGTGGACACACACCCAGCACTTTGAGTGAGGGATTTACACTCAGAGACACAAGGTTGGGAAATGAGAAGCATCTGGGAGAGAAATGGGTAGTCTTTCTAGCAGATCAAAATGAGTTAAAGAGAAATGAACCAAATGTACTAAAGACAGATTTTTCTTTACTGCAGAATTCATGTAAGAACTCACTCTCTTCTTCCCTGTCTCATGCACACCCTCATATGCACACCAGAACCCAGTGGTTCACAATTCTTCCTTTTCTGTCCCTCCTACCTCCAATCCCCAGTAACCCATCCAGAGATCTCTTTGAAATCCTGGAGACATGATGGAGGTAGGAGGGTGTATCTAATTTCAAAAATTGTGGGCCTTCTTCTGGTCTTGACGCAGATTTGGGCTCATGCTGAGGTGCCCAGAGATTCCTCTTCTGGGTCAGGGTCTCTACTCTTGTGAGCTGGAGAGCTGGGAATGAGTGTGCAGTGTGGTGAGCAACAAATACATATTATGGAATATGTTTTCTCAGGTTTAACTCTGGGTTTTCAGCCTGTCTCTGGAGCTTACCAAACTTAAGTGAAGCAGTCTTAAGAAATATAGAGGCATGTAAACTTGTACTGATTATGTAAATGCAAGAATCTCAATCTTTATGTCTAAAAGAACGACCATAGAAAAGCAGAAGTGTCTGAAAGCAGGCATCTCTTACACATGATGACTTCAAGACTGGCCCATAATGCTGGAATATACATCCACCTGTAGTGGAATGGAAAAGGATAAAGGGCTTGTGACTTTTGTGTTCACTTTTCCAGACTCTTAGAGCAGAGGAATAGGCTGCTCCCCCCTCAGAATATGACAGCTCAGGGCTTCAAATGGATCAGTTGTTTCAAGGGATCTAATTTACTCCAGACACTCTCTATGCCCTGAGAAAATGTGACTCAAATATAAATTGTAAAAATCACAGAACCTTAAAGTATTGTCAACTGAGAGAGAATGTTAGAGACCAGCTAGTTCAGTGGTTATTAACCTTTTGGCAGGAGAAGAGAATCTGGTATAATTTAGGAACTTGTTCTCTGAAGAAAAAAAAAAAGGCCAAAACTGAACATGTGCATAACTAGGTAGTCTGTGTACAATTTTAGGGAGTTCAGAGATTTCTTTAATTCTGGCTACCAAAGGAAGAACTCCTGAGCATGTGGGACCCTCAGTTAAATCAGAAATCTATTTTTCAGAGCACCATTGGCTTTCCTAGGGTCACATGGCTCACTGTTGTTGGAGCAGGACAAGGATTGCATGGCCCAGTAATTTCCCCGTCTTTGATTAGAGTTTCCACCCAAGTGACAGGGAGCCATGATCTGAGGGGCTTAAAATTACCTGTAAAGTTAACCATCAAGGTTTGTCCTCATTGTTACTATCCAAGATTATGATGGACTAGAACCACCAATAACTTTCTAGGTAAGTTCAACTTAAAAACCATTTTTGATAAGGTTGTACCATTTCCATTTCACAAGTTGCATTTTATGATCTGCTGTTTTCCTCCTATTTTTAAAGTTTTTGTTGTTATTTTGAAATGTCAAGATAATATATCTCTTTAAATGGTGGTAGGAGAACTGTTAGGACCACTCATGATCATCCCAGGAATAGTTCTGAGCATCAGGTATTCAGACTGCTCCATTATTGCTCTAAAGTAATAATAGTAACTTCTCAAAGTAGATTCTAGAATAAGCAGGTTTTAAAAGGTCTGAGTCAGTATTACTCCTGTTGAAATTCACAGGAGGATAATCTAAAGTAGGTGTTAGGTTTTCTGATGATGTGGGCATGCTTATCTTAACACACAGGTTTAAAGAATGACTTTCCTAAGACTAGTAGGCAAATGGAGGTTTGAAGTCCTACATCATGCAATAATGAAGACTATAAATACAATAATAGGTGAACATTATCTCTTTATTTTAGCAGCATTCATGGGTAGAAAAAAAGCTCCATAGTTCTGAGTTCTTCAGTCTTTGCCTGACCTCCCCCCTCTATTCTCAGACAGCAGCTGGGTTCATAACATTTTTCTCTGTTTGTCCCACTCATGATGGATTCTGTTACATTAGAACAAAGAAAAATACAAGGAGGAGAATCATTGCTTTTTTAGAGATAGAATAAATCAGGAGGATGAAAAACTTACAGATTTACTAAAGTTGATTAGGACATTTGAAGAGGTATGCCTAATGGATTTGCCAGAAAGTAGGTGTCCCTTCTACTTCCCAATAAACCAAAGAGGTTAATTAACTAAAAACAAATGCTGTAAGTGGACTTAAGGAAGAATTACCCTGAGACTTTATGTAGTATTTATGTGATTCGATTGACAATTCAGAAGAGATCTTGCAGATACATCAGATATTCAAGGTCAAAGTCACATCTCAAGTTATTTTTATACTCTCAATATTGAGTATAAAGTTTGACAAATAATTTGTGGTACACACACACACTCACATGGAGATCTGTCCGTAAAGTCCAGCCATTATTAATATAATGAGAAAGGTTTACTCAACATTAATGTAACCTAGCAGCCAAGAAAAGTGGACTGGAATGCGCATGCATGAACAATGATGACTTCACTATACTAGTTAGTGGGAGTAGTAGATGCCCATGAGCAAACACGAGTAATGTGTGGCTGTCGTATTCAAAATGACTGAGAGAGTAGAGCAATGAATCTGTATCAAATTTTGTGTTAAGCTTGAACATTCCCCTGCAGAAACTACTTGGATAATTCAGAAGTCTTTCAGGGAAGATGCAATGAGTGCAGTGGAAATAAAAATGTGGCACAAATGCTTTAAAGAGGGTTGAGAATCTGTTGAAAGTGATCCATGTTCTGGAGGGCCTGCAACAAGCAGAACACCTGAGAATGTTGAACATACAGGCTGCAATCAACAAAGATCAGTGACTGACATTGTGAGACCTGGAAGGTGATCTGGAGATACTGAAAACTACTGTGTCCAAGATTTTGATTCAGCATCTTGGCATGAAATGTGTTGTGGCAAAATTTGTTCTGCAGCTTCTGCTACCAGAACAGAAGGAACATCGTGCTGCAGTTGCTAATGACTTGATTCAAACTGCTACCAATGAACCAGATTTCCTCAAGAAGGTCATAGCTGGACATGAATCATGGATCTGTGTCTATGAACTGGAAACAAAGGCCCAGTCATTGGAAATTGAGTAGTTCTCCATACCCCAAGAAGGTGCAGCAAAGTTGCAGGAAGATCAAGACCATGTCAACTGTGGTTTTTGATTGGGAAGATGTTGTCCATCAGAAGTATGCTTCCCCATGCCAAACAATTAAGGGGTAGAACCTCAGTGTTCTTCGTATGTTGAGAGATGCAGTAAAATGAAAATGGCTGCAGCTATGGGCATCTGGTGACTGGCAACTTCATCACCACAATGTACCCGCTCACGCATCACATCTCACGCAGAGTTTTTTGGTAAAACATCAAATCTCTCAGGTGACTCAGACTCCCTACAGCCCAGATTTGGCACCCTGTGGCTTCTGGCTTTTTCCAAAATTAAAATCACCTTTGAAAGGGGAGAGATTTCAGACCACTGATGAGATTCAAGAAAATACGATGGGGCAGCTGATGGCCATTCTAACAAAAGATTTTGCAGACTGTTTTGAACAGTAGAAGGAACACTGGGAGAACTATGTGAGGTCCCAAGGTGCCTGCTTTGTAGGGGACTGAGGCATTGTTTTCCTATGTACGGTGTTTCTTGTATCTTGTATCTTCTTCAATAAATGTCTCTAGTTTTCATAGTGCATGGCTGGATACTTTCTGGACAGACCCTGTATGTATTTGTGTATGTGTGTATATGCATAACTTTGTTATATATCTTCATATGTATATATAGAGACAAAGATTTGTGTCAAACGGGTGTTCTCGTATGTCAGATGATGTTTGAGAGGTGCTGGGAGAGCCCTCCAGTCCAATTTGTCTTCTGTGCAGTTGCCTCAGGATCTGACACTACACGGCTATAGATTCATTCTTTAAGTGTTGCTCTTTGCATTTGGAGTTTTTAAAACTAAGTAAATTCCAAAAAAACTTCTTAAAACATGTAGCATAGTTTTGTCTTCTGACTGTTCAAGAGGCCATAGCCTTTCCCAAATTTATTTGACCCAGAATCTTTTTTCAAGAAACTTATTTTTTACCTCGTGTTGGACGGAATACCCAGTGGTGATGGATACTGGGACTACTTCACACTATTGTACTATGGTTTTACTGCCACAGACAAAGTCCAAGAGGGCCCTGCCATGTGGAGAAAGTCCATGAGGAGATATCTGAAGAAGTTAAAGAAAAGGAAAGCAAAATATGAGGATAAATGCCATCATTATGTAAAGGATGGGTCACTTCAACAAAACTCTCTCTCCTGGGGCATACACCCATGTTCTTATGCTGCAGCTGTGGCTAATGATGTTTACAACAAGGTACATAAGTAGTTATGAACATTGTCAGAAAACAATGTGACTATTTTCCTGTTTCTGCATGGTCAAAAATTTCTGGCTACCTGGCCAAAAGAATAGAAAATTCAAGACAGTCAATACCTCAGGGAGTTGCACAGGTTCCCCACCCCAGCCTCTCTCAGCCACTTATTTACATTCCAAAGGGTTGTAAACACTTAAGGCCTTTTTCATTTTCTTCCTAGAGAGGATTTGTTTACATTCAAGAGCAGTTTTCCTCCTTTCTTTGGAGGGGGAGGTGCGGCTGTCTAGCTTCTGTGCAAACTGAGACTCCTAACTTCAGGCTGCTGTGCTGAGTGAAAATCCCATGTTTGCACACGCAGCACCTGCCCTCCTCCTGTTGCTCTGTGGGGAACAAGGGTGTGGAAACAATGCTGAGGGTACCGGGAAGTAAATCATTCTGCCTCTGGTCCAGAAACCTTGTGGTTAGTATTAGGATAACCTAAATAAATGTAAACGACATCAGTCATTATTTCTTCAAATAGGTTCTCTATCCCTTGCTCTCTCTTGCCTTTCTGGTACCTCTATGATGCTGCTGTTGGTACGCTTCACACTATCCTGAAGGCCCCTTAAACTATCCTCATTTTTTTTAATTATTATTTTTCTTTTTGGTGCTCTGGTTGGGTGTTTTTTGCTACCTTGTCTTTGAAATTGCTGATTCAATCCTCTGTTTCATCTAACCTACTGTTTCATCCTCCCAGTGTTTTCTTCATTTCAGATATTGTATTCTTCCTGATCGGTCTTTTTCATGGTTGCTGTGTCCTTGCTGCTGCTGTTGGGCATCCTTACAGCCATCACTTGGAACTCTGCATCTGATGATTTACTTGCCTCCATTTCATTTTGCTCTTCTTCTGGAGATTTCTCCTGTTCTTTCGTTTGGGACCTGTTTCTTTGTCTCCCCATTTTGGATGCCTCTTTGTGCTTGTCTCAATGAATTAGGTAGATCTTCTACGGCTCTGAGTCTTTCTAGGGTGGCCTTTTGTTGTAGGTGTCCTGTGGAGTCTGTGGCATAGTCTCCTTGATTACCTGAGCTGGGTGCTCCAGAAATGTCCCTTGTGTGGGTTATGTGGGCCATCCTTTTGTAATTGAGTCTTGAGTGCTGTTGGCCCACTGGTGCCTGGGGTCAATCCTCAGGCTGACTGACCATGAGGTTTAAGCCAGGCCACAGCATGTGAGCTGCTGTGTTGGATGAACAACACTTGTACGCGAATAGAATGAGGGAAAGATTTTGACCTTGTGTAATACATTTATTTACTGTATATTTCCATGTAGTCCATTAATTACTACAGTGAATTGTGTTAAATACATAAGCGAACCCCTAGTCCAGTCAACCTACAGAATACTGAGTTTGGAACCATATGTCTGGACACATAGAAACTGAAGCAAATGGATTTTTAAAATTTTAAATAATAAGATGTAGCTTTCTACAATTTTAAGATTTATAGTAGCTGGAGAACAGATGAACAATAAATTTGGATACTTGCTGCATGGCTGTGATAATCAAGGCCAAACTAGGGAACAACTGCAGCTAATGGAAAATATAAACAGAGGTTTTAATCGGACTAAAGGGACTCCTAGTGCTGTTAATAATGGATGTCAAAACACAAAATACATGTCCTCTAGCAACCCCTCTAAATAAAACAGCAGGCCAAAAAGAATTTTTTGCTTCAGGTTAATCCGTATGTGCACACTGCATTTGTCATTAAATTAATGACTTTTTACTTCTTGTTTATTACACCATGAAGCTCAGGGATCTACACACGTTTTTAATTGTCACTTGAGCATTGTAATTCAATTGGATGTATGATTAATTGCAAGACAGAGCCATTATTTCTTTCAAATAGTGAAATCATGAGCATGATGGGATTTTCTCTGGATAAATATGCTCAATTTGTTATCACATTTATTCTGCTTTTCTTTTTTTTGAGCTGGGTCTGTTTTTTCATTCTGATTGTAAAAAACTATTGAGTTAGCTAGAAATTTATTTTAAGAGACTTCGGAATTAGAAACCTACTCTTCCTGTTTTTTTTTCCAGGCCCTATCACCATTTCCTGCTTTCACTGTATTTATATTTTTAAATAATTTCATCTAAGACATTTCTGAGCTCTTTAGTCTGAGAGTTTATCTCTTACCAAATCTCTAAGACTTTTCCTTTTTTTTGCTTCTGCTCTACTGAATTTTGTGTTTTAAGTAAAGGTTCCTATTAAATAACATCTCAACCTCCTTGAGCTTCCCATGGATCAAAATTTTGGTCTGAATGTGGAAGGCGACTTTATCACTCAAAACATCTGGAGAGAAGTGATGTGAGAAAGTTGTTTGTAGTCATGACACCTAGCTGAGTCTAGAGACTGGACTCCTTTGGCATGAGAATTGTGGCTTTGATTAAAATAAATTGTCTACAACTCTGAACCACAAAATATCTGGAGTGGCCTTTAAGCATTAATAATATAACTGGGTTGGATGCAAAATGAAGCAGAGAGAAGACACCGTTCTGTGTCCTTATAAAGTCCTAAAAATATGTGTCAAAGGTAAGTGATGCACATTGAGTTTCTAAACCAAAACCCTCTCTTTACAATAATAGAACATGAATGCTAAACCTGGTAAGATGTTTTTAAAGCACAAACAATGGTTTGGTTTTTTGTTTTTTTGGCAGACCACATTCACAGGGGGTGATCTGTAGATGAGGCAAGGGGCAGAGACAGAGAATTCACTCACCTTCATTCACATTCTATACAACTGTTGAGTTGACCATCTCTGTCCACTGGGCAAGAAGTCGTGCATTTATAAAACCTAAGCACTACAATTAATGAGGTAGAATATGTTGACGCCCTTCCCATCAACACAATGAACACAAACAATATCTTCCCTAGTACCACGGAGCATTCTGAAACTACTTTACCATGTACTAGGTACAAAAAAAAACTTCCATAAATTTTTTTTAAAGATTTTATTTATTCATTTTTAGAGAGGGAAGAGAGAGAGAGAGAGACAGAGAGAGAGAGAGACATCAATGTGCGGTTGTTGGGGGACATGGCCTGCAACCTAGGCATGTGCCCTGACTGGGAATCGAACCTGTGATGCCTGGTTCACAGCCCGCGCTCAATCCACTGAGCTACGCCAGCCAGGGCAACTTCCATAAATTTTAAGTATTAAAAAAGAACACAATCTGGATTCAGTAGGATAAAACTTGAAATTAAAAACAAAGTATGGAGGGCATGATTAAAAAGTGCTCAGAGAAACATTCATAATCCTAAATGTTAATAAAGGAAACAAACCAATTAGGAAACTGAAAAAAATAGTATAAAAAGAAAACAAAAGTAACAAATAAGTATAAAGGCAGGAATTAATGAAATAAAAACATTCGAACCATTATTGAAATTAGTGAAAGAAAGGAAGGAGAACGTAAATTCTAGAATAATAAATGCTGCAGGGAAAATAATGGGAATGTGGGAGAAATTCTAAGAATCATAAAATATTATTTTGTCTCCTCTGTATAAATAAGTGTAATTACCTGAATGAAAAGGATAATTTTCTAGGGAAATATGAATTACAAAAGTGACTTTGAAAAGGACAAGCCTAAACAGATGAATTGCCATAAAAGAAAAATTTGAAGTTACTAAAAAGCAGCATAGAAAATGAAGAGTGTTCCAAAAATTGTTTTTGAAAGGAAATAACAATGCCATAAATAATACATAATGTGTGTACTTTAAAATGATAATACACATAGAACAAAAACTACCGCAAAACACTGAAACAAGTTTTATAAATAAACTTTTTGGAAAAGAAGCCAACATTGTGTTCAAAGAATTATATGCCGAAGCAAAAAAGTGGAAAGTTGATTCAATGTTAGCAAATACATGAATTCATCATATTCATAGAAAAAATAAAATTTAAGTGGTGGCTTATTTAAATGATAAGAGTGTGTATAATAAAATTTATTGTTATTCTTTATAGAAACTTTTGAAAAGGAGAATAAATGGGCACTTACCTAGCACGATAAAATCTATGTAAAAGATAGCAACACGCCCATGGAAGCAACAGCATGACGAAAATACCTATTCTGGCCACTGTGTATTTGTTCTGGAGAAACTATGCCACAAAGATAAGAGAAAGAAATTGGGGATATAGGAACTAAAAAAAAAAAAGAGTTAAATTTATCATTATTTTTGTATAAATTTAATGTAAAATGTGCAAGGTCAATATGAAGACAATAAACATTCTATTAATAAAAAAGGGACACTTAACAGATGGCAACCTATATTATGCCCTGAAATTTAAAAATAAAAACCTCGACATTACAAAAATGTTGGTATTAAACAACCTGATAGCAAAAGTATCAAGAGAATTTGAGAACACTACAAAAAAATACATTATAAAACCATTAAAGTCAACTTAATGTGATAGTCTTATAAATAGTGTAGTAGACAAATTAGAATGAAAAGAAAAATACAGAAATAGTTCCAGATACACATACATATTTTTTTGATTAATATGACTTTTCATACTAGAAGGTTAAAGGTGTTCCAAAAAAGAATAAGTATTGTCAAGATTAGAAGTCTAGAAAAATATATTGGATTTATGCCTTACATTTTAAAATTACTTCTAAATGAATTACAAATTTAAATAATTTTTAAAGCAACCAAAAGTATTTTCAAAAATTATTGGAAAATATTTTTATAAACTCAAAGTTAAGGACATTTTAAGTATGATACAAAAATCCAAGAGTGTGAAAAAAAGCACTGATAACTTATATTAACATAGATGACTTGTTATGCAAAAAAATTAAAATTTTGTACAGCCAATTTCACTATAATCAAAGATTACTTTAAAAACTCTGAAATATATTTGCAACTTACATCATAAAAGTCTAATATAAAAAAGGTGTTTGATATTACATACGATAAGAAAAATACAATAAAACGGAGATAGTTCCCTCTTATCAGATTGGCAAAGATTGAACAGTTTGGTAACACGTGTTTAGGAAAGAGGGAGGTAGCATCCCTCTGACTCAGCCCCGTGAAGGGCCATCCCACAGGATGTTTTTAAACTTCAAGTTCAACAATTCCACTTCAAGGACTCTATCACACATGTGCCCAAACATACACAAAGTGACACAAATAAAGTTGATTCTTTGCAACTGCGTTTCTAACAGAAAATGATTGAAACAACTCAAATATTCCTTAATAGGGAACTGGCCAAATGAACTTGTAGTATATGCACAGTGGAATTGTGGGACACACAATAGAACACTACAAAGTAATAAAATGTAGAAACAGAAAAAGTTAGGAAAAATGGTAGGAATGGGAATGATACATAAATGAAAATTTGGGGAGATTTGTTAAAAAGAGCACAAATTAGGAGACTGACCTGAATTCTGCTAGAAACAGATGCATCTTGCTCTTTGTCAACATGAGAGACATATTTAAATATTTCGTGGATTCCTGTGTGTGTGTGTGTGTGTGTGTGTGTGTGTGTGTGTGTGTTTCCACTATAACCTTTTGTTTGCTTGGCTTCCCTTCCTACTCCAGTGATAAAACAAATGGCACAGAAAGATTTAACACACAAAGGAAGGAGAACAAAAGACATTTTTTTCCACTTTAATAGGTTTGTTAGTGTAGTGCAGTTGCTATGAAGATAAAAGCAGCAAATGATTTTTCTAGCTTCTGTCTGTGGGATTATAGATTAACTGAAAAGTCTAATATTAAATAATACCTTCACTATGTTTTCTTATAGTTTTATAAAGAAAAAATATTTTCTGTTTTCCAATATATCATTATTTTTTGATCCAAAACAACAGTAAATGCATGTCATTGAAATTTAGTTTCTCTAGTAAAGACCTATTATAAAAAATGTATAGTTCTAATTTGTTTGCTAGTTAAAATGAAAGCTTGATAGCACATTTCAGTCATTAGAAAAGTTACAGCAGCAACTTGTAGAAAATTAAAAAAAAAGAACTCAGTCAGCATCTGAGTCAAACAGCATTCTGTTAAATGGTAAAGGGAACCAAGGACATTAGCTGAAAAGGTCTGAGAGTGAATGAGCACCTGCAGCTGTTCATATAAAACCCAACGGCCCAAATTGCAGATCAAAAATGGTATCAAAGTCTGTATGTTTCCTAGGGCTGCTGTATCAAAGTACCGCAGACTGCGTGGCTTATAACAAAGAACTCATCTCATCAGTCCGAGGCCAGAGGTCAAACTGGCCGCTGAAAGGGCTTTGGCCCCTTTTAGTGCACGAGGGCAGAGACTGTGATGGGCCTCCTGTCTTGCTTCCAGTAGCGTAAGGTGCTCCTTCACGTGTAGGTGGATGGTTGGTTTTTCCCTGTGAGTCTTTCTGTGTCATCTTTCCCCCCAAAGTTGCCAGCCTCTGTGTTCAAATTTCCTCCTTCTCGGGAAGACAGCAGGTACATTGGACAGGGCTCATCCTAATGGCCTCATTTTAACTTGATAACTCTGTAAATACCCAGTTTCCCAGTACAGTCACACTCTGCAGTAGTGGGTGCTAGGATTTTAACATCATTTGGGGGAGCAATTCAACCCATAATAGTCTCCCTTCTGCCCCCCCAGATTATGTCCTTCCCACATGAAAAATACATTCACTCCATCTCAACATCCTGAAAAGTCCTCTTCATGCCATTATCAACTCTCATCTAACTCACCAACATCATCAACTCTAAGTCCTAAACATCATCGTCTAAATCAGGGGTCACCAACTCTAGGGGGCTGGACCTGTCCTGGTCCACCTGTGGCCAGTTAGGAACTGGGCTGCGAGGGAAGCCAGCTTGAGCTCTGCCTCCTGTCACCCTCCCCACCCCCTGCCCCTGTCCATGGAAAAGCCAGTCCTTGCTGACAAAAAGTTGGAGATTGATGATTTGGGAACCAGGTCGTGTGGGTGAGAATCAGGATGTGATTCATTTTGAGGCAGATATTACATCTACTGGTAAAACTCATGAAGGGCAGGTACTCTGCCTTATAGAACTAAGTCCAAAGACCAAATATATAGATTAGCAAAGTCTGGGTGGGTGAAAATGTTTTTTAAGTACTTCAATAGTGAAATCAGAACAACAATTCTAAGCCAAAACTCTAGCAATAAATGCTTATCATTTTCTGGTTTTCCAAAGGCATTTTTTAGTGATATCAATCTAGAAACAAGAAAGTATCTGTATAGTAATCAATGTAAAAATATTATCTGTCTCAAACTCTTAACAGCACTCATTGAGCCTTTCTTCATATACTCTATCCAAGCTGTTGCAAACTTGTACCCAATTGTCTTCAGGTTACTTGTAGAGGAAATTTCCCGAGCCCTTTTTAAAAAGAATATGTAGGAATATCATGTATCACACTAGAGTTTGGTGGAATATAACTTGATAAGTGTTTTTCTAATGTGTCTTAAGTAAGATGTTACTCTTCCATGAATTTTTTTTCAGTCTTACATGCATTAGAATGAAAGAATGTTGGTATCACACACACTATCCCATGCTCAATTTATAAATGCTCTTGCTGAAGCCAATGTTGCTCCATCGGTGACGAGGGATAATAAAGAGGGGTATGCTCTGGGTCCCTAATTTGCCTTCGTATCAGGGAGAGACAGTAGACAGCAGCACGATAATGGCACAGATGTGGGGAGGAGTTCAAAGGGAGAGACCCTATTCAAATGGACAGTGAGCAGACCATCTATAGCAACGAATTTCTGACCACAAGTTTAGCCCAGAATGGGCGGGACCTGATCCTAGACTTGAACTCTCTAATTATTTCAACCCTCACTTCCAACTCAGGACAAACGAGAGGAAGTTCAAAATGTTCCCCAAACCAATCATATAAGACATGCTCTTCCTAGTTAGCCCACCTCCACCTCCCCCTTGCCAACAACTTTCAGCCAGAGCATATCCCACCTCTTCCTTCTTTTCACTAAATCTTTCTTCTTCCTCTGCCTACCTTTGAATCTCTGCCAAATGC
Source organism: Tonatia bakeri (assembly GCA_004024845.1). Taxonomy (NCBI): domain Eukaryota; kingdom Metazoa; phylum Chordata; class Mammalia; order Chiroptera; family Phyllostomidae; genus Tonatia; species Tonatia bakeri. The sequence goes on along the minus strand of PVIA01007359.1, from coordinate 50,873 downwards.
AAGTGCTATGGCTGACTTCTATGCTATAGCAGTCTCTGAATAAACAGCTTGTGCTTGTTCTCATTTGGGTGGTCTTCATTTATTTTCACAGAACACTTAACGCTAAAAGCAGAGGCAAATGGCTCAGATGAAAATCCGGACCTGGGGTAGTTGATTCCTGAGTGCAGCAGAACAGAGCTACTCAACCAGCAGGGGAGCGGTGCTCTCTGATAGCTCCATTATATTACTATTTTGTGCCCTGTTGTAAAGCTAGAAAATCCTTATTTTCCTGTATTTTCAAGGAAGAGCATACTGAAAAAGCAATTAGAAACATTTTAAAGGTACAGAAGGTGCTGATTAGTATTCCCTTGTCAATTTGCCGTTTGGAAGATGAAGAATGATTATGGGTGAGGTCGGGCAGGCTGAATCATGTTAGTGCTGAAAATCCCCATGGTCCCCAGTAACTCCATAAATTCCAAAAGGCCTGCAGCAGCCAAAATGCACCTTTCAGAATTACATTCTTGACTGAACCCTAAATTTTTTTAAAAAGGTGCGTGGCCACTATTTAAACTAATCAGAATCATGTATCATGTTTATGCATTACAGACTGTGAGCTCAATTTACAAGCAAACGTAACCTGTACCTAGAAATACACTGTGAGGTAGAAAATGTCATGCTGATGGCATATTATTAGGAGCTAAAAACTGGGTCACATAGCAAATTTCCATTTTATTATGCTCAAGTTTGTACATGAATCTTCCTATGGAAAGAAATTTACGACTTTAAGTGTGTTGAATCTTTTTTCAAGAGTCAAAAAAAAGTTATTAGTGACCCAGTAATTGATCACCATGAATCATTACATAAGAATTATTATACACTAAAGAGAAAGAATTTAAGGTGAAATAGCTAAAACCATACCAACAGAATATTTGGGTAAAAGATACATAGGAGGTTCTTTCTGCCTTGTAACCTCAAGGTGTGTATCTCTTGCTTGTCTGCCTTCTTTGAATAGACCTTAATTTCCTTAAGAAGAAAGACAGTGTCTTATCAGTGCTTAAGTATCCCAGCACTTTGTTACCGGAATACAACATGGTAGGTGCTTAGTATGTGTGGAATAATGATAAATGAATGAATGAAATGTTTATTATCTTCACTTCATCCCTGGGCACCGACTATAATTTCTGGCAACAGGTATCAGGAATGCCTGAAAGGACAGAAGAGCATGACTCTGGAATTTTGTCAAAGCTGAGGTTCTAGTCCAGGGAATATTCACTTTGAAACTTGAAGTGAATGAACTACAAAGCGGTTAACTTTTGTCTCAAGTTTCTGGTTCATATAGTGAGAGTCAAACTCATAATCAAGCAAGGCAGAGAGGTGTTCCAAGTGAATTTCACTAACAGGCACTAAAACGTTTAATTCCAATTCAAAAGAGGCAGGAAATGCTACACCATGGGAGAATTAAGAGATTGGCTTAAATTTGTGAGGGAAATTCTGTGATAATTACAATGGAAAGATATAGGACACTGAATATCTCCAAAGAGTTTAAAGGGGCCCAGAGCAAAGATTGTACATATTAAACCTATTGGTTAATACTCTTGCCTTGCTGATGGGTTCAAGGTCTTTGGGAAAACATTGCTGGGTGTTAAGTGCATTCACTTAGACTCTGTTTATGAACAGATGTTTAAATGCACCTTAGTGAGGAGACTGGGGGTGATTCATGCATTGGGTAACAGTTGGACACTAATAATAAAAAAGATGTCTTCTACTTTTGTGATGGTTTAGTTCTACGAGATGACAGAACAATTCTCAATTTGGCTCTGCCACGAGTTAGGGCCACCGTGCACTTACTGAGCCTCATCTTCCTCCTCCTTCTGAAAGTCAGGGTAAAACTAGTCTATTTCTCAAATATATTCTTGCTCTAAATCGTAAATAATTTGCAGAATATAACTTTATAAAAGAATAGAAAACATTGCTTCTTATATCTAAGTTTTCTTAATGCTGTGTCTATATAGCAGGGGCATCTTATTTAATTCTAGGTTATATTGCTCCTTAGTGAAAAATGCAATAATAAATAACACTGTTCAACAATGATTTGTGTTAGGTTCTTGTTATTCCCTGTTCCTACACCAAAAGCAGGGGTGGTTACTTTTTAACAAGCTGAACTCTGCAGTCTCAGTTTCATTTGGCTGTAAAATTAGAAACCTGATTTTTGCACTATTATTTTAGATCCAATAGTTAATTTCTCTAAGAAATAAAAAGTGTTCACCTAGAAGGTATTATTCTCTCTAAATAATAGAAATGTTACAAACATCTTACATGGAGAAATCATCATTTGATTAAGACTTCTTCTGTACTCTAGATATTTCCCCAAATATTCTGTATAATCAGATTTTTATTAAACAGATACTTTAAATACATAACGGTAGCTTTTATTTGGAAGAACCTACAATAATAAATAAGTAAGAATTACCCTAAATTCTGACTATGATGTTAAATATGGAAATTTAGAGAGAAAAAAGTGACCTGCTTCGTGAGTATTTATCTTAAAGGTACAGAATCATAGAATTGTAAAGATGAAAGTAACTTTTGAAATTATATAGTCCCACATCCTTACTTCACAGAAGATAAAACTGAGGTTGGGGCTGCTTTACCAAACAGCAGAGAGAGAGAACCCGGACTTCAGGGGAGGGGTGGGGCCTCCGTGGGGCCTCAATTCCTTAGGGGGCCTCCACCTAGAGCTCCAGAAACGCAGTTGTGTTGACAGAGCTGAAGTAAACCATGGCCGCAGGAACTAAACTAACTGTAATGAAACAGGCTAAACTAACTTTTAAGACACAGATACCTTAAGCAAAAGGCCAATATATTCATTCCATCTAAAGATGTTTAACTATGAAAGAAATAGGAAAATAACACCGGTTGACCTGTATGCATTTTAAAAGTATGCCATAAATGGTGCTCCTCGAGGATTAATACCACAGCAGAGGATCTTAGTGGCTGGTATCACTGAACTGCAGGAACCTCTGTCTGTTCTAAAGGAAAATAACTTGAATGCACTACAAGCTTTGCTGTAACTCTCCAACGAAACTGTTGCTACAAAGGTCACCAAAAATCTCCACATGGGTACACGCAATAGTCAATTCTCAGTTCTTATTTTCTGTATGTCTCTGTAGCAAAGGACAGCTGATTACAGCTCCTTCTTAAAATATTCTTTTCCAACAACATTTGCCTGGTTTTCTGAACTCACAGGCGGCTCCACCTCTTTCTCCATAGTTGTTTCCTCAGCTTGTCTCTGATCTCAACACTCTGTTCCCCAGGTTAGTCCTTGAATCTCTTCTCACAGTGTCTACATTCCTCTCCTAGGGCAGTGCTTCCCTAAGGGTGGTCCTCAGACTAGCAGCATGAGCAGGACCTAATTCTTCATAAACGAATATTCACAAGTAGTCTATGGCACATGAGATGCTCTGCATCATTCATAACAAGAACAGTGCTGGTGAAAACCACAATGCAGAACCATTACATACCCAATAGAAGAGCTAAAATTGCAAGGTGACCATCCCTACTGTCTGTGAGGATACGCAGCAACTGGAATTTCTCCTACACTGCCAGCAGGCAGGTAAATGATACAGCCATTTCAGAAAACAGTTTGGCAGTTTCTTGAAAAGTTTAACATACAATTTCTATATGTTTTTAGCTTTTTCATGGCAAGGAAACAAAAAGCTTACATCCACACAAGACTTAAATCTTTAACTCCTGTCCGTAAAACCTGCCCTGCCTGTCTTGTGTAGAACTGCAATTTTCCCTCTTCTGTGCAGCCTGTCTCCGGCACCCATCTCACTTGTTTTTATCTACAAATGATCTCCTCACAGCATTTTAAATGTACGTTTCCCTCCTAACTTTACAGGAACATAAACTTTCAGAGTATAGGGATTTTTTTTTCTGTTTTATTTATTCCTATATCTCCAGAATCTAGAACAGTATCCGGCATAAGTGCTGATATCTGCTGAATGAATAAATGTCTGTCAAGAAGTATCTGAGGAATCATTTATCCTGCACCTGATAGCAAAAACTGACAATTCATTGCTTCCTAGGCTCCCCGTTTCTGTTTCCTCATTAAACTGTTGTGTGCAACATAACTGATCAGATTCTAGCTTCTCTTGTAATAATCCTCCTCTAGTTATGATCTCTGTGGACAACCTGTTGGTCGTATTGGAAGTTATTGAGGTGATAAGGCGGTAGTAACATTCATGATCATAGGTAACACTTATTAAGGGCTTACTCTGTATGAAACACAATATTAATGCTTTATAAACATCTATGTACTTATATATTTATTTAATTTTAATTGTTGTTCAAGTACAGTTTTCTGCCCTTTACTCCCATCCCAGCCCACCCGCTCAGTCCTCCCCACCTCCCTCCCATTTCCACCTCCCCCTTGTTTTTGTCCATGTGTCCTTTATACTTGTTCCTGTAAACCCTTCTTCTTTTCCCTTGAAATTCCCTCTCCTTTCCCCCCTGGTCACTGTCAGCCTGTTCTCTATTTCAGTGTCTTTGGTTATATCTTGCTTGTTTGTTTGTTTTGTTGATTAGATTCCTGTAAAAGGTGAGATCATATGGTATTTGTCTTTCACTGCCTGGCTTATTTCACTTAGCATAAAGCTTTCCAGTTGCATCCATGATGTTGCAAAGGGTAGGAGCTCCTTCTTTCTTTCTGCTGCATAGAATTCCATTGTGTAAATGTACCATAGTTTTTTGATCCACTCATTTACTGATGGGCACCTAGGTTGCTTCCAGCACTTGGCTATAAACATTTTATCTTTTAATCCTTCTAACAACCCTGTAAGATAAGTGTCAGGCTTCTCAACACCCCACAGGTGAGAAAGCTGAGGGCCAGGTTGCTGAGTAACTTGTGCAATGTCAAACAGGTAGTAGCATTGCCTGAACTGTGAACTCAGTCCCAAATTCTCCAACTAACTACTGACCCTATTGAATTTCTACTTACATATAGTCACAGCGATTAGATGTTGTTTTTACATATTTAACTTTCATAAAACAACCTAATTTCTAAGATCATGGAGGAGGAGATGTGTTGAAGGCTGGTACTGTATCCTTTGGTAGGACTAAATGCCCAGAGAGGTACACAAAGTCCCCATGGTCACACAGCTAACTGATTACCAGTCCAGGATGGGAGTCTTGTGGATCCTAAGAACATCTCCTACCTCCTTTCCCACAATATCACAGTGGACATAAATCATAATGTATCCAGCAAATTATAGGTTTGTGGTTATTTGCCAGATCACTACTTAACCACTTTTGGTGAAAGACTTCTGAATAATTCTCAATTATTCCCAAGAATACAGCACAGCAAAAGCAGAAAAACAGAGCCACACTTGATTTACTAGTGAGTGCCTTGAGAAAAGCATGATAATTTAACAAATCAGATTTAAATCTGAAATACTCAGCAGTGATTTCCTTCTTCCCTTACATATCTGATTCTACTAGAAGGCTGAGAAAATATAAATGTCATTAGTATTTGCTACTTTAGAGGACTAGAATGGGCTTGAGGTAAATGAGAAGAATTCTGGTTCCTACCTCCAGTCAGGGGCTATACCTGAGATCAGGCTGATTGAATAACAAAGAATATTTAGAAAAGGGAATAAATGGAGATAATAGGACAGAAAGGGCAGATCCCATTTTCTTTTATCTTAACTAATCCAAGAATCTAGAAAAATTCAATATCTCTAAAATGTTTACATTGTGACTTGTGAATTATAAGAACATTTCAATAGCTACTCTAGCCATTTGGCATCATCTTTATACAGTAGATATTTCTCTAGTGTGTTGCTAGAGGGAACAATGCAAAATTCAGTTGAATTTAGTGAAACAAAGTTTTATTAGTTTTCAAGCCTATATAACAACTGTGCAAAGTGTTGAAAGACATACAAATGTGAGAAAAACCCAGTTACTATCCTCAAAGAGACCATTTGCTAATGTAGAAATAAAGGCTTTGGTAGAGTCACCATTATTACAAGAGCTTAATGAGACAGTCAAGTAGATATTCATGTGCTAGTTAAATGAGGACTAACACTCAGGAAAATTTCAAGATATAAATATAAGTTAGGAAAGATCTGCCTAGTCATAATGCTGGGGAAGGATGAGATAAATTAGTTACAGAGAATTCAACAGAGCTAAGAAAAGGAAGTGGAATGGAAAGGGGACTAGTTGTATTTTAAGGTTATAAAGTGAAAGCATAAGAAGAAAATTAAAAAGCATGCTAAATGGTGCAGAATGAAGATGGGGTTCGCAGTGAATTAAAATAGTTATCTATGTTCAGCCTACTGACGTTACATCTGGGAGAATGCTGAATTAGAGTTAGGCATCAACTTTCAGGGAACCATCAATGAACTTTGATAATGGAAGATGAAATAAGCTCTATAATCAACAATTCTCTGAGCTTTAAACCAAATAAAAGAAATGATTTTGCCCATATTGATTTGTTTTGTTGAGAAAGACAAGGTGAGCATGCTACATGTTTTTAAAAAGCCTTTATCATTAAGTTAGCGATGACACAAGAACCACAATGGTGAGTACGTGATTGGAATGAGTCGGAGCAGCAACAATTTAATTCATTTGTGTAGCAGAAGCAAGGAAAGTGATATTTAGTTCTTAGAAGAATAAGTACAATAGTTTAAAACAGATATCCCAGTTGTAGTTTGTAATTGTGGTTGCTGTTTACATCTATAAACTTAAAAGGTGAAATAGTCTTATTTGTACCATTTTGCTTACCTTTCCTCTTCTGATCCTTGCTGTCAATCACAGAGGATTTGGGAAATGAAAGAGCTCTATACTCTTTAGATGCTCAGTTTTTTTTGTTTTGTTTTTTAATGATAAAGTGTTTTATTTAGATTTGGTCTTTCTTCATTTTTTTGTAACTCTGAATCCTGCAACGTGAGCATGTCATTATACGCATACATCTTCACACAATAGGCACACATATATACATATACAGCACATATTAGTTTTAACCACCCATCAAACGCAAAGGCTGAGTGGTAAGAATGAGAAAGGTGATTCCATTAAATTCAAGCTGCACAATCAACAAATCTAAGAACAGTTGATTTTGTCAATTTTGTAAAAATTAAAAATAGAGTACATTTGAAGGTATTTTAAAGAGATGAGTAAAAGTGCAATGATAATTTAAACAGAAAGACACTTCTAAGGAGAAGCCTTAAAAGCTGTTTGAAAGAATTTCTATTGAAGTAGTACAATCTTGTGTGAAATCTTGCGTGGTGTCTGCTTTGAATACATGCTCTCTCAGCCGCTGAAAAGAATAATGAACAGCAAAAGCCATTTGAGTATATCACCTGAGGAAAGAAAACTTTTTAGTAGTTGGACTTGACAGCATCCTGTGACGGGTAGTGGAAGACTAATCTTGGGTCTTCCACTACTGAATCAACCCAGTCTCCTCTCTGATCTTCTCCGCAGTTCTAGAATTAAACCTGAAAATGTGATTCCCCTCCCTGTCCATCTTTCCCACCTCTATAACAGTTTCTTCAGCTGCCTCCTTTCCACTCCCAGAGTCACCGGCATGTCACAGCTTTTGACTTGATTCTCACGCTATTGTGGGCTACTGAGTTTCTCTACCTCTTAGCTTTAGCAGGTTTACTTTAGTACCACAGGTCAAGTTCACTGGAAGAAGGGATAGAGTTTAGGGACAAGATGTTTAATAGGAACCAACACCTGCGACAGTAAGGGGGAGGAAGCAGATTTGGAGAGGAAGGAAAACTATGATACAGCCCAATGAAGCCTCACCTAAGTATATATAGCTTCCCACAGGGTTGGCTGTAGGAGTGCCTGCATGGGGCTTTTACTCCCCAAGCCCCCCTCCCACTCCCTGAAGATCCTTGGAAAACCCCAGCATAGGGGAGCAGGGAGGCAGCTCTTTGTGCTGACCAGACCTCCAAAAGGCCGACAGCTTAGAACTTGGAAGACCACAGTCTCCACACCTGGGCAACATTCTTGCCTGACACATCAGCCACATTACTTTACTAAAAATATATATTTTAAAAATTTGGTAGTTTCAAGAACATGAATTTTGGAGGCAGAAAGACAAGTATTTGAGTTGCCAAATCTTCCAGTCAGTAGATGAAAATTTCTGGGTAAAATATTTAATTTCTTCAAGACTACTCCTAGTCACATCTCAAAAAATGATCACACACACTTATTTGGGTTGTTATGAGGACTTCATGAGACCCAGAATGCAGATTTCTTAGAATAGTAGGAATATGCTAAAATATAGTAGAAATTAAATCAATGCCCCTGCCCGCCTTGGCTATAGTAACTCAGTAAATATTGTTGTCCAGCCTCTTTTGCTCAAAGTATAATCTCATCCCTTTCATGATATTGCATTTTCCTGCTTCTTCTACAACTTCAGTGACATTCTTCCCTGTTACCTTTTTGCCTCCAAGCTTTATTGAGCTATAATTGACATACAACATTGTATAAATATGAGGCATACAATGTGATGATTTGATACACTTATGCATTGTAAGATGATTACCTAACTTTTCGCTTCTTCATTATTCATGTCTGTGTTTAAGTGTCTATTTCAATTCTCCTGCAGGCAGAAAGTCTCCATCTCACGCCCAACTTCCTAAACTTTTACCAGTTCAGTGATGGTAGTTACATACTGAAAATTCAAAAAGCTTTATTCTTGATGACACCATTTGAAAATTAATAAGGACAGAGGAAATGCTGAAATGCCATTATAAAGCCATCATTTCTTAAAATGTATTTGTGAGAAGAACTAATCAAAAAACAAAGAGGGAAACAGAACGTGAAACAAGTGTTGCTTCAGAAAACTACAATATGCTCTTATCTAGAGTCAAGCCTGAGGAGGTCTTTTTTATCCATTAATTTTCTCCTCCTCCGGTCTGTTGATCTGCAAGATAAACTGGCTTTAGAGTAGCTAGATCAGGTCATCAGTTGCCACATACCACTATTTAAAATATCAGCTATTTTTCTAGGCTGCAAATGATGCTCATAAATGTTTCTTGGTTAATGACTGTACAGCCCATCTCTAATGAACTTCTTATGTATAAACATTGTGATCTTTATGCATTGTAATCTAAACATGTCTTCTCAATATTTCCTGTCTATTTGGTGGCAACCAATTGTCTGCATTCTTAGAACTATGTCCATCACATCAACTACTCTGTAAGACTGGACTTGACCTCCTGGATGCCAAGAGATCCCTGCTTCCCGTTCAGTCCCACATCATCGCACGCTGGCTGTCGTACTCCAAAGGACGACTTAGATGGCTCCTCAGACTCATCATGACTACACTCCCATTCTTGTTTCCCTGTATCCAGACAAATGACTCTGTGTGTCTTACTGTGAGTAACACTGAGGACCTCTCTGGCTCTTGGATTCCATCCTTCAAAATCTATCCTGTCTAGAATCATCCAAATCTTCTTCAGACTGCTCATTTTCTAACAACCTCTCCTGAGCTCACCCTGTAAATCATCCATGATCTTGTCCAAGGATTTACTCTGCTGTTTACCCTGTTAAAATTCCCTTTCACCTTCTGTCTATTTATCAGTTTCCTTCCAAGGCCAAGAACCCACTGCCAGTTCTTCCTCCTGTGTGATGTTTCACTGACGGCTCAGCCCACATCATCTCTGTGCTTTTTGTATTAAGCACTTACTGACCATTTATATCCTTTTACATGCATATTAACATGCTTTTATATGTCATTACTATCAAGTGCTCTACATCAGTAGTCTTGTAGTTATAGCAGCATTTAATGTATATATAGATAATATCTTACTTGTTTCATATATCCATTTCATCAACTAACATCTAAACGTCTTATGAATAGCCAATATTTCTCACATTTCTCTTATCCTAAGAAGTACTTAACAAAGACCTGACTTTATCATTAGCATTAAATATACAGAAGGCGCTTAAACACTTGAGTCTGTTTGGTTTTCAGTACATCTCAAGATATTCATGAGCCTTTTCAGCACAATTAATTAAATGATACCACTTACACAATGCTTTTAATCACGACATGAGGGAACACACTTTATTTTATTCTTTCTCTGACAATAATGTGTATGTATAAGCATCACCTAAACAGTTTGTGCTGTTGGGAATTAGCATAAAATCTCCTGTTTAAAGGGTCCTTATATTCTAACCTTCGCTGTTTATATAAGACAGTGGCTCTCAGATGTTAGCATTGCATTTAGAATCACTCAGAAGCTTGATGTAGCACAGAAGGCTGGGCCCACCTGGGAGTTTCTGATTCAGTAAGTGCAGGACGGGGCTTGAGAATTCACAAGGCTGACAAGTTCACAAATGACACTGCCGCCACTACCCCTGCTGCTGGGACCACACTTTAAGAGCCAGTGATCTAAGAAATGAGAAACCCAGGTACAGGACCACAGTTTTTACCACTGAAGGGTGTCAAAAAGGAATTTGGGGAAAATGCCAACACAAAAATGCCACAAGTAGAATAGATTTTCAAGAAAGAACAGTACTCTCCTGTATTAAAATTTTATAACTATTAATTTTGGGATCTGTTTGCAGCATGTCCACCTACAACCAGCTAAAGGTCAGCTGTGACTAAGGCTATGTATTGTTATAGTCAACATGTTAAAATGAATGAATAGTTTTTATTATAATATTTTCAAATAATTATGTTTTTGGTTAAAATATTTTTTCAGCTTTACACATTTGATATATAGAGTGCTAAAAGAAAAAAAGTATTATTTACCTGGCCTCTGTTCATAATTTAAATCGCAATATTTTCTTTAGGGGCAGTAGTATATATGTGTTCTACATGCACTTAACTTATTTCAGAACATATATACACACACACATACATTTATACACAAACATTTTAAACACGCACACACACACACACACACACATATTCATCAGCACAATTGATAGAAGGAAGCGCAGTGTTTGGGTTAGGACAAGCCAGAGCTCTGATCTCTGAGAGATCTGAACCTGACCTCTAGCACACTGGCTGTAAGAGGTTAAACAAGTTATTTCACCTTTCTCAGCTTCCATTTCCTCACCAATAAAGTGCAGATAATAATACCTTCTTCAAAGTCTTACAAGAAATAGACAAGGTAATGTGTGTAAAGTACTTAGCAAGTATCTTAAATATAAATGGCATCTGAAAAATGAGCACTATAACTATTATTAATTATATATTAATTACATTATATTAATATTATTATGTTAATGCTTGCATTACTATTATTATTAATAAACAATACCTATAGAAGGTGCTTAGTAAATGTTTGGTGAGTAGTGAATAGAATAACTCATCTTACGGGAACCTTAAAAATATACCACATTCAAGTCAAATAGATGAGACTTATACCCCCAAAATATTAACACACATTAATAAGCTAAAAAAAATAAAGCCAATTTCTTGACAGCATAATCACAGACACAGTGTTTGTGATGGCCGTTTTTCACATTTCTGTCCATATTTATATTTTATATGCGCTTGTATTTAGTCACACTTAGTATGATGTTTCTCCATGGGGCAGGGCTCAGTGAATGCTGACTGATTACCTACAAACAATTTGGAACATAGAAGGAACAGTTTCTGTTGTGCTATCTTTCATCTCGTTCTAGGCATTTGCGAAGTGTGTTATATAGTCATCCTCTGAGCACGTGCATTTCCTGACTGGATCTCTTTGTTCTCTGCTTGGGCAGAAACCAAAGTGCTAACCCGGTGGAGACAGTTGTGGGGACAATCACCCAACACCGTGGACAACCTAAATCCTGGTTAGTATTTTCATACCCATGCTTATTCTGCTACCTCATGCTTCCAGCTAATTGAAGGAAGACAACACGGCTGAGTTTTTAAAGGTGTCGTCACGAACAGTAGTAGTCTGAAGGGCAGGCAGTACTGAGGGTCCCTTTGAGATAAGGACAAGATTACATTGGAATCACAACTTAATGATTTTTAGTAATGGCAGGCTCCAAATTACTAATCAGTCATTTCAGTTCCTTGCTCTCACATCTTGGATTGTATTCTCCAATCAAATAAAAGAGAAGAACATTCTGGAGCAGCAAAAATAGAAATAAAAAAATGTATTTTTGGCTTTTCATGTGTCACATCAGAGGGCTGGCCCTGCTAGGCACTGTAAACCTTCAGTTGTGCTGTAAGCACAAAAGCCAGGCCGAACGATGATGGCGAGTTACTTACATGTCATTTGAATGGCACTGGATTACATGCCCAGTGTCAAAACAGGCAGCTACCCTGTGAGGCTTTTCAGTTGTTGGCAAAGCTTAAAATCACAAGTGTGGGAATAAATATGGTAAGTCACAGACTCTAGGGGTTAAGTGTGGATAAAAGGCTTGACCTAAAGAGATGTACTGGATGAACTGGATGTTAGGGTGGAATCATCATATTAATTAATTATCTGAATCCATAGCACCAGCCAACTCCACGCACCCTCGGATGGAAGAGCCAGCCCTTCCAGCACTCACTGCTGGCAGATATGATGCTTGGGCACTTCAAGATCTATCTTGTCCCATAATCTCTCCTTTCTTAATTTGTTACCTGAATTTTCACCGTGAGAATTATTAGTGTATCAGATGACATCAGTTGGACATTTGTTCCCAGGAGAAGAGTTAAAAATGAATGCACTGCTCCCTTTCCCACAGTATCCTCTTTTTACAAGTATTCACAGCCTGTACTTGTGATGGGCAGCCTAAATCAGAGCATGAGACTTTTCACTGTGCCTCCTTAAACTCAACTTCAGTTCTCTCCATTGTCGAAATCAGTTCAGAAAGTTGGGGATCTGACTCGTGCTCTAGGACACAGACAAAGAAAGCTTTAGCCTTATCGAAGCCCTAGACACCTCTCCTCAGGTTATATTTGTCCAAAGATGCTGCTAACTGGGAAACATAGTTACTCATCCTGACTGCCCTTCATGTAGAAAGCTCCCGGGATACACTGGGTAAACTGTTTCACTGACATGTGCAAGCAGTGTATCTAATACCACTTCCTCCTCCTCTGACAACTTTGCCAGAAGATAAAATAAAGCTTGTCCCTTGACTTGCTATTGATGGGCCCATGTTGGCACCCACAGAGCACTTTTTCCATACAAAGTGCTCTCTAAGACCATTTGTTCTGGAATGTGCCCTGGAAACAATGCCAAGTTTGCCATTCTGTAATTTGTAGCACTCACCTTTAAAAATAGTTAGCGATACTATCTGTAAGTTCTTTACTAAGGAGCTGAGATGTATCTGAATCAAGATATCTGAACTCCGTGTTGAAAGGACAAGGGAAAGAGAGGCAGAATGCCAAACGGAGCGGGATGTGCTGGCACAGAAAGCATGACTGTCCGACATTTGCCCCGGGGACAGGCGGAGATTGTGCTGCAAGGGTTGCTGACAGACACTTCTGCTCCTAGTTCTCGTTGTTCCTCCTGTGTATCTTCTCCCTGCTTGAGTTTCTCCTATATGTTGCTCTTGGTTTGAGCTTCAGATACAACTGTTTCCTATTACTGCCTCATTCAGAATTATATAATGGCTCCTTGTAGTCTACTACACTTAGCAAAAAAAGCACATCTATTGGAAGGGTCTCTGAAATCTGACTCAATCTTTAATAATAAATATTATTTCTTCTTATTTTCCCCAGAAACTTCATCTGATTCAGGATGCTCACTTCTTACTGTCTCTTCCAAAACCACTCCCAGGAACCCTCCATGAACATATCCATGAATTTGCTCCTGCTTTCCCCTGTGACCGTTCCCTTCTACCATCTTTCTGCTTATTAATATTCTATCCATTCTTCAAATCCACTTCTTTCATGGTATCTTCCTTGAAGATTCCCAATCACTTTCCTCCTAAGATTTGAATGTACATGGCATTTACTAATAGCTTATTATTCAATTAATATCTTTTTACACACCACATTGCTATCTCATGATCTATATTAATAGTTATTTAATTATCACAACACATGACTCATGTGTTTGTGTATATCTTATGTGTTTTATGAAGTATATTCTTATCAACTGCATGATAACCAATTTGTGGGTAACTGACTCATCATATACGACGTATTTGTCTCATATTCAGTGATATTGAGCACCGACCTACCTTGACTGTTATTGTTAAATACAGAGCAGGCACTCAGTGTGTACTCAGATGCGGGGCCACTGGGTTTTCAGCACATTTCTAGGTCATCATGAATATTTTTGTACAATTACTTATTTGACAACATTTCCCAGTCTCAGTATTTAATATTGGTGACTCTCTGACCCCAGAGGTCATCTGGAATCTTTGGTTTGCTCAAAGGAAGAACTTGCATAAGGCAACTCTTTAGATAATTGAGATGAACAAACAAAAAGTGTATCATATGTATGTTTGTGTGTTAACATGAATGTATTAGCACTTCATTCAACTTCTGGGCAAGTAGATCAGTGTGAACTTGAACAAATTCTATCTAAGTCCATCTGTATCCAAATCCCTTGAGTACTTTTGTATAAAAAGCATATTTGTAAGCAATGCATTGCATGGGGGTGACTAAAAGTGAGGCATCTTTATTTATACCTTGATAGATCGAAAACTATCATTCTCAGTTCTCCAAATTGCTACTCATATTCAAATGTGAATTTGTTCCTGTAGAGGGTCAAATAATATAAAAATAGTATTGATTTTAGTGGGCTTACACCTGCATCTTTCTAGAAAAACGATGTTTTGATTGTGGAACTTTGTACGAACAACACTCACCCTGTCACAGAAAGACTAAACATAACGACCAGTCAGTCGAAAATTAAATTGACATTTTAATCTCTTAATTATGTCAGGAGAAACCTGCTGAAGCTGTATGAAATGTTGAGTAAATTATTTAAGTCCCCAGTTTCCAGATACTATATGCATTGCTTTCTAATATGGAACTAAAATAATACTAAAGATTTCTGTGTCCGGGCACTAAGTGCTCTAGAACAGAATCTCAGTCCTCACACTAAGCCAGTGGGAGAACTGTTGCCAGGAGCGAACTGGGACACAGAGGGGTTAAGTAACTTGTTCAAAGTCCCAAAGCAAACAATGGCAGGGTGCCTCGTTGCACCCCAGTAGTCTGGCTCACGAGACCTTGTGCTCTTCACCGTTTCATTACACTGCATTGACGTAATACTTGGATAGTTGCCATTCACATTGAAAAACTAATAACAACTAAAGAGAAGCTCTCTCTTGCCAGGGAATAAGCCATCTTGATCTATCCCAGGAAGGTATAGTAGGTAGCAGGTACTCCATATAAACTTGTCAAGATAAAATGATTCTGTTTTCCCACATATCATATTTCATAGATTCTAAGAAACATCATTTTGACATTTTAATCATTTAAATTTTTACAGTTGACATCATTTTTAATGTAAACATTTCAGTGTGCCTTAAAACTTATACCACTTGCCAGTTACTGTCAGCAAAAGAACATTTGGAAGGGGGTTGCTGTCACTTGATACTTTTTGGTCAGCTCAAGTAAGAATCAGCAGCAGAATTTGCAGGACAGTATTAGAGGCTCAGAATAAAACCCCAGAGATGGAAGTGATACGTTTTGTTTTGTTGTTAAGAAATGCTACATTACCATACTCTTATTAGCCCAGAGGACTCAACTGCCTTGATTTGAAAGCTATTTCAGAGAAGTCAGAACCTAAATTGGAAATACTTTCAAGAACATTTTAACCAATCTAGTTTCATTATGCTTTCTTTTGGTTCATTGTATAATGTCAAAATCTAAGCGGACTTTTCCAGCAGGTATAAAATGTAAATTCTCAGTGATATGAGGGCATCGTGTCCTGAATTAATGGCAGCACTTCCTTCTTTCTCAGCATTGTGTAAAGTCACAGTGACTCGTCCACACCGTGGGATACTGGGATCAGTGGTGTAGGACAAAATGTATTTAAAATATCGCCACTCACATATTATTAACAAGATTTACCTATGGATGTTTCCACTACTGGGAGTGATTTGAACACCCACTTTTTTTTTCTGTGCCCAAAAAACCACCCTTCTTGGGATCCATGGCTGCTGTTGTGCAAATGTCCATTAACAGATGTATTTTTCCCGATGAGAAGTATGAGCTGCTTCTGGTTTTCACATTCTTAACTTAAAGAAACAATAATGGCAGGTCTGCAGGTGAAATAGGAATAAATAATTCTAAAAAATCCAACCTCAGGCTGCGGGGCAGAAGTGGCCAATAAAAGGTAAACATAAAAAGAAAACTACTATCCCATTGATTCTTTGTCCACTATCAAAACTCTCACTTATGGCACTCTAAAAACTTTCATATAAGGCAGAAGAATATCAAGAAAGTCTTGGCTATCGACATAAAATACCTGCTTTATCCCCTACTACTCGCAATAGACATTTTATTCAAAATCATGTTTTTCTTTTATATTTTTAAACAAAATTCAGTATGGAAATTATAATGAAATGAAATTTGTGACAAGTCTGTGCAATGCTATTAAGTTTCTTAGGGACCACATTTTACCACGTCAAGAAAGTGTGTGATAAGGATGGTAGGTAATTATTATGTAGTCAAATCTTTCCTAATGCAGATCAGAAAATGAAGCATCCATAAAATGATATGGGCTAGTACTTTAATAATATGTCGATAATCTAGTTTATGTAGGAGTCTGAAACATATCTATTTAAGGTTTAATGCTACTGAAATTTCCTGTCAATTTTTATTTCAACCTGGTATAAAAAATATATTTTGTTGTCAGATTAAATTATTCAGTTCACTTTGCTAAATACGACCTTTCTCATCTTTAATTAGAAATGTTCTATATGATTTCAGAAATTATAATGTAGACTGAAAGGAGTTACACATTTTTATAGTTATAGAGAGGCTTATAAAATTATTTTACAGCCTAATAACAGTAATAGGTATTAGAGTGTTTTACACTGCCTTTTATGTGTCTAATTCAGGTAGTAATTTACTAAATTTACTAAGACATATAAGCATTTCAGTGCAATATTTCTCATTAGGCTTTACTTCTTTTTCCTGGAAAAGAATGATCAAAACTAGCCACACAAGTGCATTTCCTGAAAGAGAACTCCTATTTTCAGAAATGAAGCACTTTTTGAACAATTTGGGACTGACTCACCCCTCACGGTTCACTGGCTGCCGGGATTATTATGGCCTGAGGAGGGCAGACTTTCAGGAGAACAGAGTGAGCATCAGCACTGACCCTGTTCTTTCACTTAATTTTTTCCTTCTCCCAGCCGACATTTGTATGAATTCTGTGCAAGGGTCACACATTTACCTAAAGATGAAGTGAATACTGTCTTAATCTGGCAACATTTGCCGGTGACATAGTACACTTAGGAGACTTGCTTATGATTATAATTTTTAAAAAAGTGAATGCTGGAATGACCACTGAGCCTGACTATAATTAGCAATTTTATGTGACATTTAGCCAAATCCTGGGTATGTGATTACACAAAGGGCTTTTCTTTCGTAAAGGTATGCTTCATTTGAGCTACCCGAGAGTTCTGTCTGCTGGCTGATTGATGTGTCTCAGACAGACCCCAGGTTGGATTATATGACCAGGAGAGAGACATTTCTAGATTAAAAAAAAAGTGATTAACCTGTGTCTATTCAATAGGAACAATTGTAACCATACTTCATGTGAGGAAAAAATGGATTTTCTGTGTAGATCTACAAATTAACAACAACAACAGTATTTCCAAAGACGCCCCAACACTCCTCTCATGGAAAGAAATACACAGATGTCAACCTGCGTAAGCTCGATGGATATTGTGTTTAACTGAGGTCTCAGGCATTCCTCCTTCTGTTGCTGGTGAGGAATCTTCGAAACCAGGTGTGGACAGCCAGGAATCAGTTTTTAATGGCGTTGGCATTTTGAGGTTCTCACGCTGGTGCTTTATCCAAGATCCTCCTCTACTGAGACAGCTGATCTGAGCTGAGGGGTTAGGGCACAGAAGGGAAGTAAATACACAACATTTTTGGTATTTTATGTTTTGTTATTTCATAAAGGTAAAACAACACAACTGAAAAGCCAAAAACAAAAAAGATTTGTGCAGTATATGGAGAATGTGCTGTGACTGATCGAATGAGTCAAAAGTGGTTTGCAAAGTTTCTTGGTGCTGTTGACATTTTGGCCAAATGATTCTTTGCTGTGGGGCTGTCTGATGCATCAGGAGACATTTAGCAGCACTCCTGGCCTCTATGCACTAGAAGCCAATAGTGGGAGATAGCTAGCATGCTCAAAATATCCAAATTGATCAAGTTATTGGTGAAAATGAAAAATGTGTCTTTTATTTTATGGAAAAAACTAAATGGACTTTTTGGCCACCCCAATAACAACAAATCTAAGCTCAGTAGGCGATGTCTTTTCCCAGGTCCCCCAA
Source organism: Tonatia bakeri (assembly GCA_004024845.1). NCBI lineage: Eukaryota > Metazoa > Chordata > Mammalia > Chiroptera > Phyllostomidae > Tonatia > Tonatia bakeri. Next base: position 32,477 of record PVIA01007359.1, on the reverse strand, counting down.
GTCCTCACTCCCATCCTAACCTCCCCGCCCCCATCGCCTTGCTCAGAGGCATTGCTTATTCAGTTCCTGGAACAGAGCAGCACTATCCACCATACTCAGTTGTTGTAAGTGCCTCCGACTGAAAGGAAACTGTTCCCCCAGTGTCTGGAGGCCCCTTGTGGCAAATACTAGCCCACTTTTTTATCAGTTGGTTCTCTTGTAGCTCTCAAATCATCTGAGGCACACAGAAGGTTCACCCTTCACAGACTAGCACACCCCGCCTTCCACGACGTCCTCACAGCCCTCCTCGCGGTTTTAATGTCTGTCTCTCCCCCGGTGTGTGTCCAGTTGCTGGAGTCCGATTTACCCTGCCGTTCACAGACCCTGAGCCATCACATTTACTAAACACTACAGGGTACAAGATGGACAGGACGTGTAGTTTTATCTCCTCACAAATGCTAGTTTGTAACAGAGTTTGATTATTGCTGCAATACAATTTGTGACGCTGTTTTATCACAAATAGGATCTCTTCAGTAAACATGCTATCCACAGCCGTATGCAATAATGAGTTCTTCCAACTGTCCATCTCACTCCCCACAGCTCCACACCACCAGGCTTTAAGCACTAAACAACATAGTAAAAATTGATCCCTGAAAACTTTAGGAACACACCAGGCATAACACTCAGTGAAGGGCTTAATGGACAGAGAGATTGATTTGCTGGCCTCACTAAATGCCTCTCTTTGCAGCAGTCTTGGCATCTGTGATGGCTTTGTGGCCCATCAGGAATAACTGTAGTTATAATTTTATTAGTAGCTGGGGGATATGGTTATATTTCCTCCCATCTTCCTTTTCAGGCAACATTGCTGTGGATTTTTCTGCATCTGAATTTAGGCCATGAGCTCAGAGCACCCCCTTGCCATTCTGGATTTGGGAGTGCACAACCATGAGTGAGGCATTATTTACAAAAAAAAAAAAAAACACTTCTTATTTCTTCCACGCTTCCATGTCTTACCAGCTCTAGGCCTAACAGGTCTTTTTGCATCATACCTTTCAATATTTTAGTGTATAATATAATATTTCAATTACTTATATTTTAGTGTTTATTGCCCTCACCCAGGGACTATATATAACCTGGAAAGACAGAAACATTCTTATTTAAAGGGAAGCCTTGTATGCCTGCCCATTTTAAAGTTGTGAATTTGGCATGTGTGTCTTCCTCACTGCTAAAGCCTCCTGTCCTTTTTCCCCACCTGTGAGTTCTCCTCCTTCATTCTGGGGCTCTCCTGGTTAGACTCCGAACACGTGAAGGGCATACCTTAAACATCTCACAAATGCTGGGATTTTAAAAAGACACCTCAACCTCATATGGGAGTGCAAGGGAATTTTGGGGAGAAAGATGTTTCCCAGTAGAGCAGAAATGAACTATGTCTTTCCTGCAACATGTAACTGCAGCCCTGCTTTTATGATCAGGGCTGCCTGACTGTGAAGCTGTATTGAAATCAAGCTGGTTGTATATTAGGAGAGTTTTGGCTCTCCCAGGAGTGAAGCTTGGAAACAGCACAAAAACACAGACACTCTGACTTCTGCTTTTGCGTGAAGGAATGCATTGTCTTTCATCTGTGACCTGGATTCTCATGCCAGATACCAACATCTGTGTGACAATGGCAGGCTAACTTATTCACTTGCTGGTAGGGTAACATTCATGACCCTTCACAGATTTTGACAGTCAGGTCAGGGAGGGTGGGATGCTAAGACATGCCTTTCCGGAAGGTGAAGAAAGAGGATCTCGTGGGCTGATGGACCAGGTCCAATGGGAGTCCGTGGGAATTGCTACTGAGCATGGAGGCCAAATGGTATGGTTAACTGGACAATGCCTGGCCCTTTCCCATGGTCCACTCTTATGGGAGGTGGGGGTGGTCATAGGCTGACGGGACCAGGAAGCAGGTTCAAAAGCAGTGGCCTATGTGGTACGTAACTGCTGTTCAGGCCTTCCTCATCATCACGGGAGGACTGAGATTCCAAGGGGCAGGCCAAAGTTTCCTGCCCCTCTCAGACAGTAGCTACAAGGCATATGTATGTGGTGAGTGTGACAGGAGGGGAGTTTGGGACTATTGTTTGGAGAGACTGAGATAGTGGTCGACATGTTGGGACTGGGGGGTGGAGCTTGTACAGGAAAGTCAGCAGCTGGGCCTCTTACAGATTAACCCCTGGGGGAGGGGGGCTATCAAGCCAGCTGCAGGTCCTTGGAAGACAACAGTGTAAGGACCCAGAGGTTTGTTTGTTTGTTGCTTTTACTTTATTTATTTTTCCATGGATCCTGGCTGTGATAAGGAAGTGTTAACCCTCTTAGGCAGATTTCTCCGAGACAGTAAGACTCGTGGGGAAATGAGGAAACCACGGACGACACATTGGCTGGTATTCTGGATCTTCCTGCCCCAGGCTGGATGTACAATGTTGATAAAGGAGACCCCAGTGGAGAATGGGAAAATGACCCAAGGCAACTGAGATAAATTCTTGCAGTCAGCCCCACCACCCCGTGAAAAAGTTCCCTAAACCTTATGCTAAAATGAGGTGAGTGGTTAAGAGATGTTAGGTGGGCAGCAGGGCCACAGGTGCTTCATATTAAGTGGACTCCTTTAAAATTGCTGCTGTTGGCGCTAAGCGTGAGTCAGCCGGCGGGTGCAAACCTCGTGGTCCCAGCGGGAAAGTAGTGTGCCTGTGCTGCTGAGTCAGCGGGTCTCCCAGACAAGGAAGAGGGTCTTACCACCCAGTGTAGACTGCTGGGTGGGGTGAAAACTGTCACAATTCATTTTTGCTGAACCAGAACAGCTGCCCCACTCCTCAAAAGTGAAGGTAAGTGTGAAGCCTTGTTTAATGGCAGTTTCTTTCTCTCTCTTTTTTGTCTTTATCCCTCTCTGTCTCTGTCTCTGTGTCTCTCTCCGTCTCTTTCTCTCTCCCTTGTCTAGCCTCCACCCCTTATCCTTCACTCTTCATCTGTGCTGACCTCAGTTATTTTAATTAGAAAAAGTGGTTAGAGGTAGAATTGAGGTCTCCCTATATCCAAGTGGGAAATCAAAGACCATATCCACCCACCTGAGTATGCTTGGGAACTTTGAAAGGGGAGCAATGCAAACTTTTATGGATTTAGGGGCCTCAGGCAGTAACCTACACAGGACCATGAAAGGAAAAGGTGCCCGAGTTCAGCTAATTGGGTTTGGAAAGAGTTCACAGTGGGGAAGAGGACCTCATGTGAACTTGTGTGCCCACTCTGTGTCCTGTTAATGATTCTACATCTGAATGCAGAGTGGAAATTGATGTGTGTTAATTGTCCTTCCCTATCCCATAGTGCCAGGGGCAATTCTCTAGACTGAGAAGAGCCACATGTCAAGAACTGCTAGTGGGACATAAAAGTGCACCCCCACCTTGTACCCTTGGCTAACCTAACAGAAACAATATAGCATCTCAAAGAAATGAAAATTGCAGGTTCAATTAAGGGCGTGCAATAGCTCAGTACAGCGACCTTACATAGTCAGCAGAAAAAGCTAACAGGAGGTAGAGGTTTACAGTAGATTATTGTCAGTTGAATTCAGTTCCCCCCACAGTCTCAGCTGAATTGGGGCAAACGCCATATGAGTAGTTGAATCCATTACACAGATTGATAGCTCTTGGTATGTCTTGTGCCCTCAGTGTCGGCCTGGTTCACTGATGAGTTGGCTGAACGGAAACCCACTAGCATAACTAGGCTGCTGGGGCTATTTTATCTCAGCTGCAGCTTGTAAAAAAAAAAAAGATGTGGTTCAGTCGGCCACTGGACATAACTCAAGGCCATTCTCATAGCTCTGGCTACAACAATTGAAGATGAACTTTGTGATAATTTTATGGATTCTTAGGCTGTTCCCAATAGCATAGCTATTTGGCATGCCACTTGGAAAACTATCTACTGGCAGATTAAATATAGCCCTTTTGGAGGTCAAGAATGGGACAAATAGTTCATAGCTGCTAATGAAATCGTCTGGGTCACTCGAGTAGATGCCCAGTAAGGGTCTGTTCTCTGGGAATCAATTGGAATTAAGCACCAGGCTGTTACCTTTGCTTCCCGGATCCATCATGACACCAGATATGGTGACCCATCTACAAATACAGACTGGGTCGGGGGCAACGGCCTGTACTGCTGCAGAGACCTCTCATACAGCTTGACTGAAGAGTCCTCCAGAAGTTGAATAGTTTGTGTCAGGACGAGGGGCTGCTAGTCCGATCTACTCCCGGCAGACTGAAGGCACTGAACCTTTAACCCCTCTCCGGACTATTTGTTGTGTTTCAGGACTCTTGATACATTCTGTTTGCATTGCTGCTGTTCCAGTCTGTCCATCCACCTTGGGGGCTCTCAGTCGGGTAGATCAATGCCACTTGGCTGCTGGTACGAACTGAAGGACAGGCTGGTCCCAGTGACCTCAAGCAATCCCTCCATGACAGGGACTGATCACATTACTGAAACTGAACTGGAAACAGCTTTTACTAGCCAGCCAGGAGGCTAATACATCCTGTTGCACCTGCTGCTCAGGCCAGGTGAAAAGGTCAATGCAAAAACGTAGGGAGAGGGCCATCTGGCCTTCTAAGGTAAGCCCTGGCAGCCTGTGGGCTTTGCTGGGATGGGTGCGGGCTAACTTCTTAGCTTGAAAGTTTGGTACAATGTCAGATCCTTCAGTGCTTGATGATCAACCACAGCAAATTCAAAGAGTATGTTAGACCTCTCCTTGTATTCAGGAGGGATCATCAATAATATATAGTAAAAATATAACTGTATTCCTGGCTAGAGGGAAAGGTGGGAGACCCAATGGCCACCTCTTTAGAATGCAGGTTATTAGAAAGTATGAAGCTTTCATGCTGGCTGTGTCCTTGTAGAAAAGATTTAGTCTCAGAAAAGCCTGGGTCCTCAGAAAAATGGGATGAGCAGGAAGAGCGGAAGAGCCAGGAGTGGAAAGAGCGTGACTCTGCAGAGCCAGAGAGGCTGAGGCTCTGCAGCAGACCTGTAGGGCCGTTAGGGAGCAGAGTGTGTGTGCTCCGTAAGTGCCGTGACTGAAGCACACCATGCACTCAGCACTGGCACCTGGAGGCCATGGCTAGGAGAGGGAGTGAAACCTGGCACGTGGCAGGCATCACTCCGGGACCGGGGGAGACAGTTGCCAGTTTTCCGACGCTCATGTCCTCAGGAGGTCGTGTTTTAAACCCATCTCTGCCTCTTGTTGTCTGTTCTAGCCACACTGGCCTTTGCTGGTTTCCTCAAACACACCAGACTTTTCCCTTTATAGGGGCCTTTGTGTGAGCTCTTCCTTGTCCCTGGAATATTCTTTCCCATGATCTTGGCAAGACCGGCTTCTACCTGCATGCATTCAGTTCATTCAACAAACGTTAGTGAGATTCCATATGCGCCAGCTTTCCCCTACGTTGTGAGAGGAAAGCAATGATAGAAGAAAACCAAACTAAAAACAGGAAGTGTTTCATAACGACCCTGCCTTCCTGGAACTCACACATGAATGGCACGTGTGAGGGCAGACTGTACACTGTATAAATAAGTGAAACGTGGTGTTTCAAATGACGAATTTGAAGTGAAAAAAATAAAGCTGGCAAGGGAGATGGCAAATAACAGAGTAACTGAGAGGAATGAGGCCTGATGTAAAGGAAAAACGTTCTAACAGAGCCAGCAATGGAAGAGTATTTCTCCAGATAGTGGGTTTCCCAGTCCTACATCCAACAGAAACCAGAGCAGGTGATCCTCATCCAGGCTCACAACTGAATTGATGCCAGGCATTCCGGTGCGTAGTTCTGTGTGTATGCATTCATGTAAAAACAAAAGGGTATGTTCTGTTACTATTTTTGTACACAAATGTTAAGAATACCACTATTTACCATATACATGATCACATAGTCAAAGACAAACAACCTGTGTGAGTGTGAGAATGTGTGTATGGACCTACCTGGGTATAAGCACGCATCATGGACTAAAAGAATTTTGCATGTGATTGTTATCATTGTATTACCATCTATACTAGCAATGGACAAAGAAGGGGCAGGCAGATTCGTTGGAGGTAATTCTGCTGGTGATTCTCATAAAACATTTCATCGAGAAAAGGTCGATTTTTTTCCTAAGATAAAATCTGTTTTTTCCATCCTCTCTTCCATTTTCCATCCTTGCATTTTTGCCTTGAGTATTGCAACTTCCTCCATACCTGCCCCAACCCAACCCAGCCCATTCTCCACATGGTCGTCCAGGTGCTGTTCCTATAAACGCTCCTCTGTGGGCGCCACTCGCCCGCTGAGCACACCCAGCGGCTTGCCTGCAGAGGGGTCAGGACCAGGCCCTCAAGGGCTGTCAGGCTCCTTCACAACAGGACCCCCACAGATGTCTCCAGTCACGTCTCTGGCCCCTCCTCCTCCTCTCACTCACCACACCAGCAGTATTGAACTAATCTCCTCATCTCAGAGGTACCTTGATTGTCCTCAGGTTTGAGTTTCTGCCAGCAGTTCTCTCCTTAGAGGGCTCTGTTGGGGGAACTCCTACCATGTTTCAGGTGTTTCACTAACCAGCACCTCTGCCCTTTGGGGGGCTGGGTGTCCTTCCTATGTACTTGCACAGGCCCATGCCTTTCTTTTGCATTGATTAGCATCTGCTTTTTTGTCCCCTGTCGTTGGTAAGCTCATTAAGAGCAGCCCTTGTTTTTTTGTCTTAGTCTTTATTGTAGCTCCAATGCAGGAGCTAGTGCTGGGCTCGTGGCAAAAGTTCACGGTAACTTTTCTGAGCAAATCAATTCCCCCTCATTATAAAAGATTTAGAATTGATTGCATTTTAATTATATATCTCCGTGTACAAGATAGAATTGATACATGCACAGGTGATCTTCATTTTGTTTTTTGTTAGGGTGATGTACATTTTCAGAATGCTTTTAATTTGTAAAGTTTCATGGCCTCATTATGTTAATGGCCTTAATTAGGCATCTGTATGAAATCCTTTGTCAATAAACGTCTGAGCCGTCTCTTAAGACTGCATAATAAATCAAATGAGCCTACAATTAAAAGGCACACATAGTGCCATCAAAGCAGCCTGGGTTTAGACAACAGGAAGCACTATTTTGGGAAGTGGTATTCTCTGTCAGTTCCCGAGCAGGGACTTGGGATTGGCTGTCCTTGCTCCGATGCTGATGTAGGGGATCAGATCCATTGCATACCTCGCTGAACACTGCAGAGGCCACTCTTCCTCTGAGCCCGTGGAACCCACCGTGGCGGCTATGAGTGACCCAGAAAACCCACAGCGGCTTGTGTCTAAGACTCTGGGATGATGTGGGTGGTGCTCTCTGTTCACGGGGCTGGGCACGCTTGGATGGCGGCACTTGCTCCGTTTCCTCCAAATGGCAGGAGCTTTATTAAACAAGCATATGGGAAACTAAGCCTGAGGGCAGGAATTCCTGGCAGCTGAGGCAACAGGGAGGCATTGTTTGCCAACCCCATCTGCTTGATTTTTCCTAATAATCTAACACCTGCCAATGTGACTCATCTCATTTCCCCCGAAAGGCTGAGAACTGTAGAAACACCAACAGCTTCTTCCAAGCACCTCGCTCTCATAAGGAGGGGACTGGCTTTCCAGCTTACCTGTTTGCTCTAAAACGATGGGGACGCTCTAGCTCTTGGCGACATCGCCATGGCCACTAGGTCCTGCTTCCTGAGAGCCTCCAGCATTCTCAGTGCACTCTGCAATAAGAGGCTGATGAAATACAGCGTCTTAGGCAAACCTCTCACCCGGTAGACAGGGAGTCTCGGTAAAAACTTGCTTTTCTCCTCTCCAGCTTTAAAATGTTATTCTGAGAAAGTACTCACCTCCCTTACAAGAAGGGCCAAATGCCTGTTTCCTAATGTAGAGTGATCACAGGTCATTTTAGTTCGTGTCCAATTTAGATTAGTTTGATTTCATTTTATTAGTTTTGACCAGGTTCTTTCAATTTAGAATTTTCTCCCCAATACTGGTGGCTGGTTTTCAAAGGCCCACACTGCCGTGGTTTGCTACAGCCCTTGTCCCGCTGTGGGGGTGGCTGACATCGAGGGGAGAGGGGCTCAGGCCCGGCCTTACAGGGAAGCTTGAAAGTATTCTCCTGGGAGTCACACACCTCTCCTGAATTATTACTGCTTTTTAATAGACTAGACAGAATATCTGTGAAATAAAAATTGACCTGTTGTGACTAAACTCCATTCATCTCTCCAAACGATAAATGGTGACTTGCCTTAACCAACACTGGGGCTTATGACTCAAGGTCAATGGGCAAGCATTGATTCTTTGAAGAATGAGAAGGATCCATATGAACTGTGCTGTTAGAGTTAACCCTGGGAAGCAGGTTTACCAGTGCTCTGGTGATACACAGCTTCTGGTCAGGTTGATTTTTGTTGTGTATTAAGATCCAAAACAGCAAACAGCTCTTAGGAGGCGAAAGCATCAAATTCTAATCTTTTGGAAATACATATCCCGAGAGAAAGAAGTGAGTGGTTAAAGTGAGAAAATACACAGCAGTGACTGATATCGGTTCATTGTTCTAAGGTTTTTATTGGCAAAGTGAAATCCTTTAAAATAATGTATATTCTTGATAGTTTTTACAAGAATTGGACCTAAGCATTTCAGGAAATATCAGTGATAAATATGTAATCTATTGGCAGAATTGCACACAAATCAAATCACCATCTAACTTGTTCATTGCCTTTCATATTTCTTGCATAACATTATGGTCAAAGATTGGTTTTAATCCACTATTTGCCAGTACATTGATATTAATTTTATTATTCTGTAATTAGTGTATATGATATTCTTAATAAAAACAATTTGCTTATTTTACTTGCTTTTGGAACCAGGTTGAAAAATAATCATAGAATTTAATACTACCTATCCTAAAACAGTATTTAATTTCTAAGGTAATATATTTTTCTGAAAAAGATATCATTGCTAGCCTAATTTTGGGCACAGAAAAAAATGATAAATTAAGTCATAGATGAATAAAATAAATTTAAAATTACATTATCTAAAATATTTGGGGACTGCCAAAATTTTCAGTCTTAAGATGCAGTATGGTGGGGTGAATGAGTAAAAAAAGAAAGACAAGAAAATAAGGATATAGCAAATAACAATACTGGCCAAATGCCATTGAGTTTCATGATCCCCCTTCCATGCGCTCAATCCTCTGTCATTTCATTCTTCCCTCGTGTCACCCCTAACCCATTTCTAGTGTGTTTTGAGTGTGTTTGTGTGTGTGCTTGTGAAGACCAAGGGGATTGGGAATGCATCGTGCATTTTTTTTCTATTTTGGACCTCTCTGATCTGTTCTAGTTAACAAAAGGGATGAAATCATTGCTTTATGAATTCCTGTAATAAAACAAGAATCACCAATTTTCTTATGAGTACTTTGTCTCTATTCTTTAAATTTTCACACTGTTTTATCTTTTATCTTTCATCTTAAAGACCCCTTTAGCAGTTGTACAAAGTCATACTATGCCTTTAAGATATATATTTTTGATTTATAAACATTTGGTAGGGTAACATTAAAAGTAACTTACTACTTTATTAAGATAGAGTTATAAGTTCTGAGTAAGAGTTTTTTTTCCAAAGGTAGTTCACTTTCATAAAGCCTAGTTGGGAACTTGCTAGACACTGGCTCAAAAATATATGCATGAAGAAATATTTCAGATAGGGTATGAAGAAGCTATAGATACTTTACAATTCAGGATTTAAATGAGATACTATGTGTACTGTGAGACTGACTTGGAAAGTGATAGATAAATGTGCAGTGAAAATAACAGTGAGATGATTTAAAATATACAGTATCACTTTCTAATATAAATTCAGAAGTTCAAATATATACTGTATTTGATAATACATTAAAACTTCCTGGAAACTTATTTTGAATCCTAAGAAAAAGCAACTATAGAGCCAGAAGGGACCTTAGCTATCACTCGATGAATCTTTCCTCTCACAGAGGAAAACATGGTCTCACAAGTGGCTATGTGACTTTTTCCAAGGACATGGGTCTGGTTTTGACAGAAATATGATTAAAGTCTTAAAATTCCTAGTTTAGAACTAAAGTGGTGGTGGTATTTTTCTTATTAGTATTATTGTTGTTTTAAAGATATTGTCCTGTAAAATATACTGAGAATTTAAAAATATTTCTTTAATAGCTTTTCTTTGCATAGAGGTTTTGTTACTCTGTGGGCTTGGCTGTAATACTAATGCACATATAATTTTTTTATTTTAATATTTTTTCACCTAACAGTCATATAAACAGATTGCACACATCCTCTGTGTCATTATGAGGTTTTCTCGTTTCCAATGAAAGATACATTTTGATAGGCACTATAAAAGTAATATGAATATACACTGAAGAAAATTGGGTAGGGTACCCACCAAACTGTCAACAAGGCACATCTGGTGAAGTGGGACGGTAAGCAGAGAGGACGTGACTCCCCACTCTAAGTTCCTCTGCTTTCACTGGCCTGGACTTGAAAGTACAATACTTTGCAAAGAGAAAGATAGCTAGCTAGGTAAACAGATAAAAATTATTTTCCTTGCAACAATTCGAGCCAATTTAGAAACATTCCACTAAACATTATCAACTACGTACTAGGCATATACCACCCCAGACCTCAGAAAAATATATTTAGGTCTAATATTTCAGTAGTTAGTTTAGATTACTAGAAAAATTTGGCAAAACCGTATTCAAACAATAAAGAGTGGTATAAAACTGTTAAGTCTCTCTCACCCTCCTTCTCCTGTAAACTTCTCTGCATCCCAAGTATCATTCCCAGGGGCAAATACTTCAATCATTGCTTCTTCAATTACTACCATGTTTCTAAATGCGTCTTTAAAAAATTTCTATTTCTTGATTGATCAACTTGAAACAGCAGAATAACCTCTCCTCCTCCCAACTGCCTCTGCTCTTGTTTATCTTCTAATAAGATCCCGACGGCTTTGTCTTATTGAAATCCATTTTTAAAAATTCTCTGTTGTTGATGGCAATTTTTTTTTTTTTTGGTTATGAAGCCTGTCTCAGGCTAATGTTCTTTTTCCTGTTCTTTTTTTTTTTTCTTTGCATGTAACAAACTTTCAATGTTTTCCCAAGAGGCGGGTGTGGAAAACACACGTGTTTAGTCCACCATCTTAGCACTCATGGCTTTCCACTTTTCGATCTTGTTTTGACTTTTTTTTCTCTGAATTGTCCCACCACTGGCATCTCCTTTTAATCCTATGTCCTACCTTAATCATGTGCCCTTTCACCTTACCTTACACTGCTCTGGGCCTAATGTTTTTGTTGTTGTCTACCTTTTACTGAAAGCACAAAGCAGCTTTGATTTTCCCATTTTAACTCTTAACTAGTGAGCCTACTGACTGATACAGCAGGTCCACAAATAATGTCATTTCATTTTGTAATAACATCGATGAGAAAAACAAACACCACCCCCCAAAACTGGTTCCTGGCCCTGGGCTCTGTCGCATAGAGTCTGCCTGTTCTCCCCATGTGTCTGTGTAGGTTTTCTCTGAGTACTCAGGTTTCCAAAGATGTGCGGGTGAGGTCAACTAGTGTGTCTCCATAGTCCCCGTCTGAGTGGGTGTGAGCGTGAGTGTGCACTGTGATGGCAGTCCTGTCCAGGGTGAGGGTCCGTATTGCTCCCTGAGCTGCCAGGTTAGGCTCTGGTCACCTGCAACCCTGAACTGGAATAGCAATTAGAAAATAATTTTATTTTTAATTTTTATTTTATTTTATTGTTGTTCAAGTACAGTTGTCTGCCTTTTCCCCCCACCTCTTCTCCCAACCCCAGCCATCCCCACCCCGCTCCCGATTCCATACTCCCTTGGTTTTGTCCCTGTATCCTTTATAGTTGTTCCTGAAAACCCTTCTCCCTTTCTCCCTCATTATCCCTTCCCATCTCCCCTCAGGTTACTGTCAGTTTACTCTTAATTTCAATGTCTCTGGTTATATTTTGCTTGCTTCTTTATTTTGTTGATTAGGTTCCACTTAAAGACAAATACCATATGATCTCACCTGTAAGAAAGTAATTTTTACTTTTTATTTCTCTTTCTTAAATGTATTCATAGCTCACACTTATTTCAATGTTTAATTGAACTTAGAACTATTCTGGGTCTTTATAAGAAGTATGGCGATGTTTCTGCAACCAGAAATATGCTGTGGAAACTTGACTCTTGTTTCTGTCAATCAGCTTGTAGTGAAATCCATGCCATTGTACATCATTTTGCTTAAAGCTGCAGTTTCCAAGGAGCTATGGATAACATTGAGGACTTCACTACACAACATCATAATTCAATTAAGAAACCAATGACTTTTCAATTGAAATTTGGGACATTTGTGCAGATCTTTGGACAAATGCCTCCAGTGTGTCAAGTCTTGTTAGTGTAATAGAACCCTCTCAAGAACACCATGAGGACTTTTACTGCCGCTCTTGAATTCAGAAGACCCACCAACAGGTCATGGAAATAGTGGATTCCCTGTTCAAGAGTGTGTGATACTCCTTCCGTTCTTTACATCCCTGATCTCTGTTTCACACTTGTTCTAGGGGATGCTGGCGCTCCAGGCTCCGAGCAGCTTATGCCCACTGGTATACGGAGAGTGGCAGCAGTCTGGTGCTGATAGAAATCTTTGGAAGCTAAAGGTATGTCTGTTTCTTTGAACTATTCCAGAGAGGCCCCACCCAACGCCCAAGATATAAACGCTTGGCCCTAAGGAGGTTATGACTTCCAAAGCAGAGCTGGCACTCACTAAAAACATGCATTCAGCGCAGGTGTAAATAGAGATGGGAGACAGAAGAAGTGAGCATTCACACAAATTATTTTTTTAAAGCTGAAAAGCAAACTTTATTAAGGAAAACTGAGATTATACATATTTTGTGGACAAGGAAAAACTGGAGGGAATTTAATAATTAGAAAGAAATAATGTTTTCTTCCAACCCATTGAGGGCAAGGATAAAAGAAATTGGCTTAGAGAATGAAACATTGTGTTTAAATATTCCAACATATTTTTTGGTGTGGCTTTTGCTACAACTTTTAAACATACGGTGACTCTCCTCAGAACGTCTTTATAAATAGGTTAAGTTATGAGTTTGGCATCTACAGGTCAATAATTAAGCCTTTTGCAAACTCCCAATGTTCCAATGTCTTTTCACTTTTTTGTGTGATAAATATACTATTTGATGACTGGTTTTTTCTTTGAGAATTTGGTGTCACTGTGTGTGTGTGTGTGTGTGTGTGTGTGTGTGTGTGTGTGTGTAACAGAAGCTATTCACAGGCTCTCTGATATTTTTCCTTTTTATTAAATTACTAGTTGCGACTCACTAACAAATAGAAAATCAGGGTTCTTTTGACAGTGCGTGTTCTAATTTCAGGGTTTCTTTAGAACTGATGCCCAGTTTTCCCCATCCTTTTCACAGCCCAACACGCACCCTCTGTTCAAGGTCCTGGTTCCTCACGTTGGAATGATACAATACATGGGCTTCCCTGGGGCCCCATGGGCCAGTGTTTCGAGGTCATCTGAAGCAGTATACCATTACTCTTTTGCTAGAAGTATCAGGAAAAGAGGTCATGCTAAGGGTAGACTGCTCCTAGTACTTTTCCTGTAATATATATGAAAATAAATGAAATACAATATCCCAACCCCAGGTGGGATGACGTTATAGTGAATTAAAAAATAATTAAGGTTTAATAATTTTCAGATAGAATTAACGTAAACTCAGAAAGACAGAAACTTTTGAATGCCTCATTCTGTAGTCATTGTTGTGTAGCTAACAACTCAAGTCAGAATGACTTGCACGAAGTTTCTTTACTGTTTAATCCCAGATATTCACATTAGACTGTTTGTAGCCACTTAGAGTACCCTTTCTATAGGGGCACATTTGGAAGAAAGTATTGATATATTTGGAAATATACACTCCCCTTATTGGATATAAAATATAGGTGAGTAATGCTTTCTGATGAATCGCATAAGCCACCTTTTATACTGAGCTCAGCGTGGCAATAAATGTTGGCTACAGGACAGAGATGGAAAGATACTCACGTTTATAAAGTCTTCACTAATAGCTTTCTGCTTTGAGCCAGGCTTGAACGCAGTCCCTGGGCACAGTGGGTTCTGATTAGTCGGTAACATCTAGTGTTACAGCCCAAAGATCTCTGCCTCATCATCTTGTCTGTTATTCCTAGGACCGGAAAGAGAAACCATTTTCAGGAAAATGGTTTCTGCTACTGGTAACACCTTCTTTTTCTCACTTTAGGTCATTGTTACCGTAATGCTAATTATAGTTTCCAGAATAAGTGTAGTTAATCAGGCCCTTGTGGAGGTCAGGTGGGAGAAGCAAGTCCTAATTCCACAGTTGGGAGCAAGGGTGGTGTTGGTTTTTGCACCCGACAGTCTCAGCTGAGTCTCTGATGCAAGGGCACATGGGGATTGTTAGGGGCAAGGAGAGGGAAACAAAGATGTTCTTCAGTGCTCTGTTTGTTTCAAAGATCGCAACATAGGTTATTTGATCATTTCTAAGATGGTCCATCTATACAGAAGTTATGCTAATTCCTGGAAGAGACTGACAAAACTGTTTATCGATAGCTGTAATTTTTAAGAGCTGTGGTTTTACGCTTTTTGTGTGTTATATCTCAAAAGAGAATTTCAAAGAAGAAAACAGGATGAATTGGTAACTCCTGATGGGCGTCACAGTCATTAATTGTTGAGCTTTCGCATTATCAACTATAAAACTCTCTCAGGATCAAACGAGATAATTTACGTGTAAACACTTCAAAAGTAGGTGTCATGTCAAAAGAAAAACTCTATTTATATACTTTATATCTGCTTGAGCCCTGGGGCTGTTTTTCCTCTTTGTACCCACTGATATCTAGCAGAGTGCAAAACTGAATTGTGTTTTCAAGTTTTTATTTAAGCAACATACGTCGAAATGTACATCTCTGCTCCATTAACACTTGTGCCCTGGTGCCAACACAGGGTAAAATTAAATCTCCCTTTATGGGGAATGAGGACTGAGGTTGGGGAAATGTGGCCTGCAGGGAAGTCACAGAAAAACTTAGGTTGCCACGTAGTCCCCAAAGATGAAGAAAAAAGGCCTAACACCTCTTACCCTCTAGAAAGGTAATCATGGTACTTTGAAATTTCTGGGGTGTTGGTACACATTCTCTGAGTTGTATTCTGTTATGCCTGAAAGTTGGAGATTTTAAGCAGAATTAACTTATCCTTCATTTGATGTATTCCATTCCAGTTTCTAAGGCAGGGCCTTTAGAAAGTCTCTGCTTTTGTGCCTCCTATTCTTCTAAGACTAGCTAGAAAAACTTTGTGAGACATTAAATAAATGGATAAAATATGTACAGTCTGTCTGGAAAAAGTCAAGCCATTGTTAGTGTAACAAGAAATTTGCATGATGTCTATGTAACCTGGCAGCCAAGGAGTGTGGATAGGAATGCACATGTGTGAGTAATGATGATTTCACTGTACTAGTCAGTGGAGGCAGTAGATGCCATTGAGTGAGTATGCATACTGTGTGGCTGTCACATTCAAGATGACCGAGCAATGAATTTGCTCCAAATTTTGCATTAAGCTTGAACATTCCTCTATGGAAACTGTTCAGGTGATTCAGAAAGCTGCAGGTATGGGCAACTGGTGATTGGCAGCTTCATCACAACAATGTGCCTGCTCATGCATCAAGCCTTGTGCAGAGTTTTTTTGCTGAAACATCAAATCACCGAGTTGAATCAGTCCCTGTACAGCCCCGATTTGGTTCCCTGCGACTTCCAGCATTTACCAAAACTAAAATCACCTTTGAAAGGGAAGAGGTTTCAGACCATCAATGAAATTCAGGAAAATATGATGGGGCAGCTGATAGTGACTGGGAGAACTGTGTGAGGTCCCAAGGTGCCTACTTTGAAGGGACAGGAGGCACCACTGTCCTATGTACAGTGTTTCTTGTATCTTCAGTAAATATCTCTTTTTCATATTACATGGCTGGATACCTTCTGGACAGACGTTGTATTTTATAGATTTCACATCCAGCCAGTGATAGGTACAGTGTCACTACCTTATTCTAAAGGCAGACACAGTGGCACCCAGAAGTTCAATGGTTTTATAATGAATGTGAAAGTATAACAGTGTTACATTTAACTAACACTTCAGCCTCACTTTTTTCCATGTTACTTTGCTCTTTTCACATAATAGTAGGTTTGATCTTAGATTTATGGAATCTACTGGAAGATACTATTTTGTGCATATTATCTACAATATCCAAGAAGGCTATAAACTGTATTTTGCAATGGTAGCATATAAAATGATTTATGAAAAAGTATTTACATGATAATATTGCTCATTGGCAATGGGATGAGACAAAACTATTACTAAAAATCCCTCTGATGTCAAAAATTGATTTGAAATTCTAGTGCAGTGATACTACACTTTAATACTTCTTAAACACTAAATAATGGTAATACAGAGGTTAAAAACTGTGTTCAAACAAATGTCAGTAACTATACATGGGCAGAAAAGCACTCTAAATCAGGCATTTTGAGATGGTAGGACTGAACTTTGAGAAGAGCATATAGACAAATCCAGTGTTGCAAAGATGCTTCAAAAATAGTATTTATTACCTAGGTGTCAAGCAACAGCCTTCTCCCCCAGGAATGGTAGGCTGTGTGCTCACATTTTTAGGATATTCATTCTTTCGTAATGGGAACTAAAAATATGCTAAATATAGAAATACCTTCTTCCCTGAAGGGTCATAGAAAAAAAAGTGTAGCTACTTGATCAGAAATAAAAATCAGGCACCACACATTTTAAAAATGTAAACTAAGGGAAAAGCTTGTCTTATTACCAGCAAAAAAGCTGCCAACGTCAAAGCTATGGCCAGCTAAGACCTTGGAGGCTACTGCCCTGGCAGAGCAGGCAGCTAAAAGCGTCCCACCATTCAGAAACCACTGTGCATTCGAAAAGCAGGGAGGTAGGTAAGCCCATCTTTTCTTTATTGAAAAACTGTACTCTAAAACTTAATTGAAAACCCATCAATTAACCTCATTTCCCATCATTTGCATCCTTTTCCTGCTTTGGTTTCTCTTGCTTTCCATACTGTTCAGCCTCTCTATTGCTACACAAAGGCGTAACACAGCAGGAAAAAGGCGCATTCAGGGGCCATGCCTCCCTTCTTCAAAGGACTGAGAAGTTGCCTTTCACCGGTGTAGATATTTATGTGTCCCTCTATACGTATCTGTAAACCTACGCATTTTGTCGTGAAGAACCTAGCCTCCACAAGTCCAGATGATAGGGCAAGTTCTTCAATAACATTATCTGTATGTATAATTTCTTGGTGGTGGTAAAATAAATACAAAATGTGTCATTTTAACAATTTTATTCAATGTAATTCAACAACATTAAGTACATTCACAATGTTATGCAACAATCAATAGGACTTGTTCCAGAATATTTTCATCACCATAAAACTGTTAAGTAGTCCCTCCTCATTCTTCTCCATTTAAGTTTCTGGCAACCAGTAATCTGCTTTCTAGCTCTATGGATTTTCTTATTTGGCCATATCACATAAATGAAATCATACCATATGAGCCTTCTTGTCCGGCTCCTTTTACTGAGCATAGTGTTTTCCAGGTTCACACGTGCTGTAACATGTATCAGCAAGACATTTCACTTATCCCCTCATCAGCTGATGGTCATTTGAGTTGTTCCACCTGCTGGTGGTGATAAATGGCACTGCTATGTACATTTAAGCATGTGTTTTGTTTGACCACCTGTGTTCAGTTCTTTGGGGTATATACCTAGGAGTGGAATTGCTGGGCCATATGATAATTACATGTTTAATTCTTTGAGACTGGAAAAACAAACTGTCTTCAAAGCAAATTATTTATTTGATATTCCCCCAAACAGTTTATCTAAGAGTCCCTTTTTTCCCCACATCTTGGTCAACACTTGTTATTTTCCCTTTTAAATTATGGCCCTTCTGGGGGTACGAAGGGGTACGAAGTGGTACCTCAGAGTGATTTTGATGACTATTTCCGTAATAACTAATGACACTGAACTTCTTTTCATGTGATGACCACTTGTGTATCTTTGCTGTAGTATCTACTCAAGTCCTGTGCCCACTGTATTCATTTTCCAGTCCACTGTAACAAAGCACTACGAACGGGATGACATGCGACAGAAATACATGGTCACAATGTTTCGGAGGCTAGAAGTCCAAAATCAGGGTGTTGGCAGAGCCACGCTCCCACTGAAATCTTTGTGGGAATCCTTCCTTGCCTTTTCCTAGATGCTGGTGCTTTCCTGGCAGCCTTTGGTGTTCCATAGCCTGCATTATAGATGCATCATGCCAACCCTCTCTTCATATGGGCTCTTCCCTGTCTGTCCTCACATGGCTGCATTTGTGTAAGCACATGGGTCATATGGGCTTTGGGCCTACCTTATTCCAGTGTGACCTCATCTGAACTAATTACACCGGCAACAGCTCTATTTCCAAATAAGCCATCCTGAGGTGCTGGTATTAAGGACTTCAACATACCTTCTTGGGGGGGAATACAGTTCCAGCCATTACAGCCATTTTTAAATCAGGATCTTGTCTTTTTGTGGATGATTTGTACAACTGTTTCTATGCTGGATATTAGATCATTGTCATGTTTGAATTACAAGTATCCTCTCTATAGGTTGTCTTTCTACCCTCATGATAATGTCTTTTGATGTACAAGTTTTTAATCCTGATGAAGTCAAATTTATTTTCTTTTGTTGCTTATGTTTCTGGTGTCATATCTAAGAAACAATTACAAAGCCCAAGGTCATGAAGAATTATGCATGTTTTCTTCCATTCATCTATGTATTTATCCTTATGCCAGTACCTGTATTTGGCACCTTGCGGTTGTCAGCACCAATGTGCCCTTCCTGTAGCACTGTAGCAAGTTCTAAAATCAGGACGTGTGAGCCATCCAAATTTGTTCCTTTTTTTCAATATTGTTTGCACTCTTCAGGGCCCCTTCTAATTCCATCCTACTCTCTCCTGGTTTGCAAAATTTCTGCTGAGAAATCCCACTACAGCCTTATGGAGTTGTTCCCTGTATGAGTTTCATTTGCTGCTTTCAAAAATGTCTTGACTTTTGACAGTTTTGTAATATTGTATCTGAATAAAGACCTCTTCAGGTTGAATCTGAGGAGTTAAAAGCTTCATGAACTTAGATATCCAAATTGCTTCTAAATTTGGGAAGTTTTCAGTCGTTATTTCTTTAAATGAGCTTTCTGCCTCTATTTCTTCTGAAATGCCCATAATTTGAAATGATTCATCTTTGAGTTCAGATTCTTCTGCTTGATCTAGTCTGCTGTTGACACTCTCGATTCCACTTTTTTTTCATTCATTCATTGTATTCTTCTACTTCACAATTTTGGTCTAGTTCTTTTTTATTTCTCTCTCTGTTGAACTTATTTGTCCATGTATTGTTTTCCTGACTTCACTGAGTTGCCTATTTCTGTTCTCTTGTACCTCCTTGAATCTCCTTAAAACAATTATTTTGATTCTTTGTCAGGCAATTTAAAACCCATTAGAAAGTAGTTTTCTTTCACATCATGTTTCCTTGCTATTTTGTATTCCATGGAGTCTTGTTGCTGTTTTGCTTCTGGAGCTATATTTACATCCTCTATTCTCTACTGAGTGGCTTGGAGAAATATTTTAACTCAGCCCTGTTGGGGATTCTAAGGCTATCTCATACTTTTTCTGTGGATGCACCTGCTCCACACTTTTTGCTCCCTCTTGAGGGTGGTATTCAGATTTTCCACCTTCTCTCAATCCAGCACAGCCAGGCTGTCTGCTGGGAGCCTTACATGAGCTTTCCCTAGGGCCATGCCCTGGAATGCACATGTTCGGGTGCTTCCTTCAAATGCTGTAGTCAGGCCGCTTTGTCCCTGGCTCACCAGCTCTCTAAAAAGAGGCAGCTGGCCAGTGGGTGTCACATGAGTGGGGCATGTGGTGCATTGGCGGTTCCATGAGGTACAGCTGGGAAAACTGGTGAGGCGTCCCAGCAGTGGATGAGGCAGGCCTGCTGGCAAAGTCCGTGGCTTGGTTAGTGAGATCTGTGTCCTTCTGATTCCTAAGTTCTGTCCACTCAGCTCTCAGCCTCTCCCCACCCCTCAGCCTCACAGACCCCTTCAGTGTTTTGGGTGACGCAAGAAAAATGGGGCTTCTTTGGCAGTGTCCTGTATAGTTTTGGAAGCTGGACACTCATTACTTTACTCTCACCTTCCCCCACGGGAGAAAATGTGGGACTAGGGTGTTTCTCAAGGCCATGAACTATGCTGCATAGTGAGGCAGGTGACAAAGGCAAAGTGACACTGTTCTTACCCTCTTCAATGCATTCAGTTCTGAATTTTAGCTTCAACAGTGTTCCAGAAGCTTTTGTCTGTTGGGAAATGATGGTAGGAACGCCTATTCCACCATCTCGTTGGCGTCATTCCCTCTTTATTTCTCCATGTGGCTTTGAGTTCTTGTCTAGGATCCTTTCATATCAGCTTGAATAACTTTCTTAGCATCTATTGTAGGCAGGTTTACTAGCAACTATGTCCTTACACTTTAGTTTGGGAGGGTCTTAATGAACCCTTCATATTTTAAGGATAGTCTTGCCAGACACAGAATTCTTGGTTGACAGTTATTCGGCACTTTAAAAATGCCTTCCTGCATAATGAAGTCAGTTATTGATGGTACTGAGAACCCGTTTACATGTCAAATTACTTCTCTCTGGCTGCTTTAAAGTCTTTATCTTTCAACAGTTTCATTATAATTTGTCTCCGTGTGGAGCTTTTCCACGTTACACTACTTGGAGTTTGTTGAGCTTCTTGCATATTAGATTCATGTCTTTCTTCAAATATAAAGTATTCAGACAGTATTTCTCCAAATATTCTTTCTGTTCTTGTCTCTCTCTCCTTCACTCTGGGAATCCCTTTATTACATATCTATGTGCTCACGGCGTATGGCAGGTCTCTGAGGCTCTGTTCATTCTTCCTCCTCTTTTCTCTCCTCAGACCACACCAGTCCAATCACCCCAGCTTCACGTTCTCTGATTCATTCTTTGGCCTCTTCTGCTCTGGAGTACCTTTAGTGAAATTTTCATTTCTATGGTACTGTTCAACTTAAGAATTTGTACAGGACTTCTTTATTTATAATTCCTATTTCTTTATTAATGTCCTGTATTTGGCGAGAATTGTCTATTTTCTTTAGCTCTTTGTCTATGGTTTCCTTCAGCTGAGTATATTAAATACGGTGAAGCTATTTATTAAGTCCACTGTCTATGCTTCCTCAGGAAAAGTTTCTGTTCATTTCTCTTTCCTGTGAATGGGTGACATTTCATTTCTTTGAACTCCTCTTTGTATATTGCTCCTTTTTATTTAAACTGGCCATTCTGAATACTGTGGCAACTTTGGAAACAATTTTGCTCTCTATTCAGAGTTAGGTTTTGTTGCTTGCTGTGGGCTGTGGTCATTTAGTGACTCCATCTCCTTGTAAAAACTGCATTATTTGTCACGTGTAATCTATAAAGTCTCTATAGCATGAGTTTAGTGGGCACCCAGTGGTTTGACAGAACTTCCCTTAAATGCCTGGATACAAAAAGAACAATAAAGTGAAAGAAAACACTCTCCTGGTCTCCACCAGATTGGCTTGGTGCGGAGCACTCCTTGGACACTTGTCCACGGCGTTTACAACACTGCCCTAGCCTTCACTTCCTGTGTGCGCTGCATGTAAAGGTCAGCAAGGTGGTAAAAGTTTAGGGTCTTCCCAGGTCTTTCTGAGCGTGTACCCTGCCCTGGGTGTGGGCATGTCCTTCTAGATTCCGTAGAACACGTGGGAGCTTTCCAAAGCCCTTACACCCCAAAGCATTTCACTCCACAGCTCTCCTCCCGGGTCTCAGTCTGCTGTTTGTCCCAACTGTCACCTTCTGCCCCAGGCAGCGGCGTGCTCCTTTATTTACCTTTCGATGTTTTAGAGAAACACCCCTCTGCATAGCTACTTCTCCATCCTCCTGAGTCAGGTGAGGTAAAGGCAGGCCCCACACATCAGTCCTACTGGGAATCTCCAGGCAGGTCAGGACAAACAGGATTCCAGGGGCGCAAGGTTCTTTCCGCTCCCTCTAGAACTACACACCCACATCAGTGATACAGACTGCCAGTTTTCAAAACCACTGCTGACCAGTGGAGGAGAGGATGGAAAAGGAGTTAGATAAAATGCCATTAAGCTGCACTACCGGGTTTCAGTCACCTTTCTACGGCTGAAGCTTCACTTGGTTGCTATAAACTTTGCACTATTTTCCAGACTGTCAACAAAATTTATTCCAACAGTTTTGGCTAGGTTTTTTCCCCCCTAGTGTTTGTATGGTGGGGGTGAGTCCCTATAGTTCCTCACTCTACCATTTTCACAGACACATATCCATAATTTACATATACCAACATTTAGGTGAATGTGACATTTTTCCTATTAAACTCTGAATGTGTGATGCTTTATTAAAACTGTATAAATACTAAGAACTCTCTAGTTACATGATATAAACATCTGTATATATTTCAGGCATTTAAAGATTAATAAAAGGAGTATACAAAATTCCTATGTTAGATGCTCATGAATTAAATAAGATAGTTTGGGGGCTAATATGCACATACTAGTATCCTTTGAGTGTGATTAGCTATTATGTTACCCTTTTCTTACTATTAGAAAAAATACTTTAAGCTATATTATTGGTCTGACCAAGTACAGCTTCTTGTTGGAGAATGAAAAACATTGTTTTCATATTTTAAATGTAATGAGCTCTGTGGACTCGGAGGAACATTAAGTCCCAAAGAACTCATTCAAATGCTTTGTCCCTAGATGCTCTAGCTAATGTGTTCACGCCTATCACGAGTCCTTAAAGCACAGTGTTTAATGTCACTGATCACAAAGCAGTCTGTCATGCCTTAATCAGAATAACTACCCCCTTCATGCAACTTAGGATGGTTCCCGGAATAGCAAGAAATGCTTGTCAATCTCTATGGTGACAAAATCTAATCTCTCCAAATCACCACCCTGGCTCACAAGGGATATTACTTTACATGCAGAAGAAAATCACAGTAAACATATGACACTGTTGGGCTTGCTCACGTGAACACCCAATGCGAGGAACAGTGTGCTGTGCAAAATGCAACATGTTATTGATTAGATATTGGTACAAAATGAAACTCCTTTTGATGGAAGTTTATATTAGGACTTTCCAACTCAGTAGAAAAGTAATTTTTTTAAACATATGATCAGTTTTTAAGGGAGTCTTAAATATAGTGAATCTGGCTGAAAAGTGACTTTGGAGAGGATATAACATCACATATAAATTAATTTTTCAATTTAAACTGGCAAGAGTGAAGATGTCATACATCACGAGATTTTGCACATTACATTCTGAAACTGACTGACTACATACACATAAGCCCACATTTGTTTTTGGAGTTTTGCCTATAGAATTTACCAGTAACTAATCCGGAGGCAGTTTATTTCCCTCTGGAATCACTTCTCTAATGTAACTGTTGCCTATACAGAGTCAACAGCTTTTTAAACTATAGAATTCTGAAGACATTGTTTTGATAGTGGCAGATATTTAATGTTCAGAGGAAATTATATCATTTAGGCTAGAAATGTTTTCCTAATATGGAATAGGGAAGTTCCTTTTCCCTGGGTCATGGTATCCGAGAATTGACTTTGCTCACGATTATATACTACTAAGCTTTATAGGGAAAGTAAATGTGTGTTAATATCACTTAGTCAATTGCATACTAACTGGAAGATATGAACTTTGAGCTTTAAGAGGACAAACACAAGTAATTATAATTGATAAATATATGCTTATTATTTGTAGGATTTGGCCCCAAACTCCAATGACAATGTCTGTTCTGAATGAACTTTAGGGCATGGGAAAAGACTCCATGGATTAAGATTTACGGGTCAAACGCTAGCTAGGCCACAGGCATTAAACAAATAACTATGATCACTCATTGCTCTTCCATAAATGCTATTCCATACTAAATATTCTTGCGTAGGAACTAGGGAAAATAATGATTTTTAGTAACAGATTTGGAGATAGAGAAGTTTAACATAGTTCTGAATTTCAGTAGCCTTCACTGTTGAGTATTATCGTGTTTGGAAAGACAGGTTCCATCCCACTAGCGCACATGTTTCCCTGGGATGGAACGCACTCTGCTGGGTGGGCCTTCACAGCGTCCGCTCCTTACTGAATCCCACAGGTGCAGGGCGAGTGCAGTGGGTGCACACTGGCTTCTCCTTGAGGATACAGCTACCCAAGTTGTTCCTGGTCTAGTGCTTGGATCCTAATGAGAATTAGGTACAAAGTTTTAGGAGGAAAAACAAAAAGCTTACTGAGCTGTTTCTTGTTCCTTCTTTGGGTAGCACCACAGGAATGAAAATTCAGGTTTGAGAGTTTAAAAGCCTAGCTATGAGCTCTGATTTTTAATTCTTTTTGGCGTTCAGCTTGGAAATACTTATATGTCAGACAAAATTTATATTTCCTGTCTAATTTACAGAACTGTTGAGAAGAAAAAAAACAATATATGCGAAGGTGCTTTATAAACAGAAACAGGATATGCAAACATCATAATGGTCACTCCCATATCTGGTGTTCAGAAAGGCTTCACTGTATCACTCGCTCGTGTTAGGAATGGCACGCTGCCTCCATACAACACCAGGAGAAAATGGCCTCGGCGAGCTAGTTTTGTGGTGACAAGTCTGGATTCCTGGGTGGCACTTCCAAAGCTGGAGAGGAGTTAGCTCCCAGTTCCGGGTCATGGCTTCCACTGCCTGACGCCTCTGTGGCATGTTGACGTGGCCACATTTGCTTTAGATTTCTGAACTGGGGAAATCTCCCTTTCCCTGGGGAGGTGTCCAAGTCGCAGGTGCTATGTATCCAGCGTCCTGTCCTCTACACCTTTATGTAGTTACTATTTATAAGAACAAAACACTATATGTGACCATACACACCCTTTACACTGAAACCGCAATAAATACAATTTCTGAGAACATGACATAGTTTCATGCATATACACTACCTCTGTAGAGCCCTAGGAATTTATGAACATACATTTCTTAGTTTTCCCTTAGTAACACTGTGGTTTTCTTTACTAGTAAGTGAACAGTTCTAAAGCAGGAATTGATAAACTGTCATTTATTTCAGTCCTACAACACACACTGAATATATGCTTGAAAACAGTTTCCTTTGTTCTTTCCAGTGATAACATTAAATTTCACCATCCATTTCTATAAATTAAATTACTAGGAAATCTCACATTAAAAAATTATACAAGAATAAGCTAAAATATCACAATCTACATGGGAACGAACTGAAGAATTCATAGTATGTCATGAACACTTTATCTTCATGGTAAACTTTCACTGCATGGAAATCCCATTGGCTTCATTTAATTAAAAAGCTGAAAAAAAGAATTATATATGTGCAAGTGAGAAAAACAATATGCTGTTTTTTTCTATTCTAATTTAGTATCAATACAACAAAAAATGTCATAATTAAATTCATCTCATTCTAATATTCATATCCAGGTAATTCCTCTGAACTAGTTCCTGTGATGGGGTTAGGCTTGTGTTGAGTACAGGACAGGGCGGGCAAAGACGCTGCTAAGAACTTGAACCTGTGGTGGCTGAGTCTGGATAAGGCGCCCTCATGTGCTGCTCTCCCAGCTGGCCAGATCGAGGGTTATACTGGCACTTACGCTGGCAGTGAGGCAGAAACAAAGGGGAGGCATTACAATAAACAAGTAAATCGGGTAACTGCTATGTCCTAAAGAAAATATTTTTCTCATTTAATTTATAATTCACTCAATATAACCACTTGATCATTTGTATTAAATTAATAATTTCATTGTATTGAAAAACCACAAAGTATGTATAAAAGTCATAATAAAAGTTTCACCAGATTCTGATGAAACAATACAGATACTTGTTGTACACACAAAAATAAAAGATAACTATTACTTTTCTTTTTGAACTTCCCCAAGCAAAGTTTTAATACAGAACAGAAAGTTTTTGTTCCATATCTGTACCTTCCCACTAACATATGGCAATTTAAGTCTTGACAACATAACTTTGTAGGACAATCAAGAAACAAACCAACTTTCAAGTAAATATTAAAACAAAAATGAAAGTAATCGTTAATACAGTTGGAAAGCTACGTAGTTAGTGAATTTAGTATTTGGGTGTTTAAGTTACAACCTCCGAGGCATAAACCGCTTTGTCTTTCTGAACCTCGGCTTCCTCAGTAGTGAGAGAACGCCTGTTTTGGGCGGTCTCCCAAGTTCTTTCCAGGGCTAGTATTTACCGTCTTGGTGGTACTGTGTGCTAATAGCAAATATGTACTCTAAAATATGTTATCATAAAATGTGATATATATTTGTTATATATTCAAAATATATATTCAAAATATACAACAAATACAAAATATGCAGTGCAAACTAAAACAATTGTGTACCTGTGTCTGAGGAAGCATTAAAAGATAGAAATCACGCACTGAGATTCAGAAGCAACAAGACCCTGCTTCAAGGCAGCCCTGACTGCAGGCGTGGCCCTCTCCACGGAAAGACCAGCGTGAACTTCACCGAGAGCAGTAAGCTCAAGTTGCTGTTTGATCCCCAAATCTTTAGCAACACTGACAGCAAAGCAGCTAGATCCGTGACGTGTAAATGGACTTTTTTTTCTGTCTTCAGTAATAAGCTGGCCCAGAAGATAAAGCTAACTGAAGAATAAGGGATAATGAAAAAAAAAAAAAAAAAAAAAGCTTGACCATAAAATATTTTAAACTGTAATTAAAATAGGAAAAACTATAACTTAAAGAAACTGAGAATTTGTAATTTTTCTTTTAAAGGCCTGGTCTGATAATTTTTTGTTTTAAAGGCCTGGTCTGATCGTTTCAAAGCTGTGGAGCAATAAAGATCACCTTTTATCATTGCTAAAAATATTACCGAGATAAAAGCAAAAATAGTAACATGACCCTTTATGATTTTATACTTCCTAACTTTTTTGGGTGCTAGAAAGGTTAAAAGGTTCTATGATTTTCAGATGTTGCTACATTCAGAAAGTAAAAGGATCTTTGTAATTTCTTATTGAAACAGCCTAAACTGCTTAGTTGCCGTGTCATTTGTTCATGCTAGGGGTCTTTCCAAACTGAAATACTTAATTAGTTCTTAAAAAGCTGTTACAAATCTTTTGTTTATATTTTATTATGAAAAAACAAATATGTGCTTAGTCTTGAACTCACCCTTTTATTAATTCTCCTGTAATAAAATGATAACTCTAATAGAGCACTTCTTACTCTTTTACACTTAAAATAATCTTTTTTCATAAAAAGTATGAGAACTTCCTGACAAGTGTTTGTTCAAGACACTGGGAAGACTTGTATCACAAAAGTGTCAAAGATGTTTCGTTCGTTAAAATGTTGTTTAGCAAAGCGTGAACTGTTCTCTAGGCTATGACTCAGTAGCTCCTGCTTGACTTCCGTCTCCATTACAGCAATACTAAATGTCCAACGTGTGTTCCATTATGAATGTTTTATCCTGACTCCATCACTCAAGTGAACAGTCTTTTCTGTCTACCAGGGTCTGACACACATTTTCTTCATCTTTGCACATTTACTTGTCTAATAATTTTGATGTATAATCTGACAGGTCTCATAGATTTATGCTGCTAACAGTGTTTAGGCACTGTCTTAACAATGCTTATCATAAAAACATAACTCAATGCTTTTCTCTCATACTTAAGAACTGCCAAGAACACTGAAAACTGACTATATTCTTCTTATCTGGAAAGTGCGCTTTAGCGTTG
Source organism: Tonatia bakeri (assembly GCA_004024845.1). Lineage (NCBI taxonomy): Eukaryota > Metazoa > Chordata > Mammalia > Chiroptera > Phyllostomidae > Tonatia > Tonatia bakeri. The sequence continues at coordinate 4,578 of PVIA01007359.1, read as the reverse complement.
CAGTCTGTTTCATCAGAGAGAGAAGCTACCTTGGGTGCCGCCATCACCTTCTGTCTGGACTCCTCCCCACCCGCTGTCACGATCTCAGTACAGTTCCGGATAGAGTGTGATGCACAACACTGACTAATGACTGGCGTATTCTGAAGTGAGGACGTGCATGGTCCAGTTTGACTTGAGCAGCAATATAAGATGGAAGCTACTTGGCAAGGGCAGTGAACTGAACACAGGGAGATGAGACAGCAGTCCAAAGCCAGCCAAAGATGCCCAGAAGCTCCCCCTTCTGGCCTAAAAGGGCTGCAACTACTCCCTTCTAGTTTGCAGAGCTTACCTATTGCTCCCAGTACATCTGGAAGGCAGAGGGGCACTGTGTATACAAAGAGGGGATGGAACGAGGGTCTCAAAATACTGCTCTTTTTAAGTCCGGCTCTCTCCTAATTTCACCCAAGAGCAAACACTCAAGATTTAGATAAAAGTGTCACCCTTGATTTGCAGAGGAGTGCTACTCTGAAAGTTCATTAGCAAGGTTATTTAAAATTCAAAATAAGTTTTTCTAGAGAACATAATTTAAGTGATAGTCCTTTTCTCAAATTCAGGTCTAAAACAGTTAGTTTCGATCAGTATCCAACAGACCCTCACTGGGCACCTACTTGTACGAGAGCACTGTGCACAGAAGGGTATTGCAAAAAACGGAATGAATGAAACTCATGGCCCATAATGCCTCTGTGCCAGAGGGGAGAGAGGCGTGGACCAATTCGGAATAACAGTGACATACATGACACGATGGCAGGTCAGTGTGTTACAGGGGTTCAAACGCAAGCAGACAAAGCACAACTTGGACGCTGAGAAAAAGTAACATGCAGACAGCAGCCCTGGCCGAAGGGGATGACTGAAGAGAGGTGCTAAGGTGTGGGACTCGTAGGGCAGTCCGTGCGGCTAACGGCAGCCAGCTGCACTGTCTGTGAGAGGCCAGGGACTGTTTTAAACTTTGTGAGTCACAAGTCTGTCAAAACCACTTAACCTGTTTTTGTGCAAAAGTAGCCACAGACAATACACAAGCAAATCTGGCTGGGCAAAAGTAAACTTAGCTCACGGACACTGAATTTTATATAATTTTAACATGTCACAAAATAACTTTTTTCCAGCAATTTAAAATGGTCAAAACCGTTCTGAGTTTATGTGGCACTCAAAAGTGGGCAGCAGGCGGATCGGCCCACGCAGCTGTGGCTGACCCTATGGGAAGCCGGGGGCACCCTGAAGGCTGTGCTGTGAGAAGAGGCAGAAGAGACAGAACAGGCAGACAGAACCAAAGTTAAACAAAACTCAAGGGGACTTATACAAAGGTGTTACTACACAGCTAGTACAATTGTATCATAGAATAGTTGACACTGAAGTACGCTCACGATATGTGAAAGAAAAACCAGCTTATAAAATATGTATGGTATAATCCTTTCCTAGGTTCCAAATATACACACACCTAACTGCTGACATTGATAATCTGGGTGTTGGGATTATGAAAACTTTTATCTTCTTCATCTCACTTATCTGTATCTTCTGGAAGGGACATGCATTAACTTTCCCCTCTTTACTGTTGGCCTTAGCAGATTGTGATGCGGAACCAGCTCAGTCTGTGCAGGCTGAAATGGTTGTGCGTCACTCTAGGATAAGGGATGGCTCACAGAGGATGACGGCTACCTTCCGTCATCCTGACATCCTGACGTCATCCGTGAGCTGAGTTAGGAGGCCGGGCGGCAGTCTGAAGGAGACACTGTGCACAGCAGTTACGGAGGCAGCGCTGGGGGCACAGTGATGGACGCCAAGGTGACTCCAAGGTTTCTGAGTTGTGGGAATAACGGTGTCTCAGGGAAAGTGGGGAGACGAGGAGAAACAAGTGTGGAAGCAGGGATGAGGTTGGTTTTGCACATGGCACAGGGTCAGATTTGACGAGTATACTGGACTGAGAATAAGCTAAAAGGCAGAAGGCAGGCATGAGAGTGCTGTGTTGCCAGGTCCATGGTGTCACATTGCACAGCAGCTGGTCAGCTCTAAGTCCGAAAAGGTTATGTGGGTTGGGGAACAGAGAGAGACCTCTGTGTTTGCCTACCGAGTGGTCACTGGAGACCCATATTGTATGAAAAGGCGTTTGTTCCTTTTCTCTTCCTGTAAAATATCTGAAAAGGTACCACACAATGGTCTGTGTTTTACTTTTATTTTTACTTATCTAGAATTACTTACTCTTCCTGTTCTTGCTGTGCTACACACCAGGATGGGCACAGTGCTCTTGAATCAATGAATGCTGTCCGGCTGGGAGCTGGGTAAGTTCTCTACTGACATGCTTGGCTGGACAGAACTTTCCTGTGTGCAATTTTAACTTCCTGTAGTGGTGACGGTGACATTAGGGCACTGTCACACAGAAATCATTTATGCAGTCTGGGGCGGCTGCTTGGATTTTATTTTGGTATCCAACAAAAGTGCAGAGGGGAGGAAAAACTTGGCTGCTTTACACAGCACAGATAAACTGCTAGCTGAATTTTCACCCTTGTCTCACTGCCTCATAGTTCATGGAACTCAATAGTTCACTGTCCTTGGGAGTGGTTAACTTGTACTCCATGTTCAAAAGTGGTCTAAGGGGGTGCAAGGCTGTTAGCCAGACCTCTTTAGCCAAAAGCCTAAAGAGGCTCTCTTCTTTGGAATAGGTTACCAAACCCAGAGAAGACTTCAGGTCAAAAGAAAAGGTTCTAAAAAAGAAAGGCCAAAAGAAATTCAGGGCTTTCTTAGGAGTAGGGAGAGCTCTTTAGCAATCAAAACCTTTCTGTTACCCAGAGTGGCACAGGGTAACCGATGTCAAGTCTACCAACTGCCAAGGCCACTTCTGTACACAGTCTACACAGACAGGGACACAGAGAGCTTTGATAACATGATTATTAACAGCAGGCATGGTCAGAAATGGGGATGCCATTCCCGGGGGAGAAAGAACAATGCAGCTAGCATGTGTGGGGTAAGGTGGAGAAATGGGTGAAGATAAAAACTCTCAGAGCTTCCCTGCTTTCTGTGGGCTGCTATGTGGTGACTTTCTGCTCGAGTAAGGAAGGTGTATTTTCACAGGGGACACGACCCTTTAGAGCTCACTCTGACGTATGTGCCTGCTCACACCACGTGTTCTGAGGTTTGAGGGGTGGAAATGTGCAGTGCAAAAATCAAACAAAACACTGGACTCTGAATTTTCTATAAAAAATTACTTTGGCTTTATTTCTGAAATTATCAAATATTTATTTAAAATATGAGTACACACTTAGAAAACTTGTATTTTATTATCTTGGATGTTAAAGTTTACATTGTTTGTTGTGGGAAGAGGAATTTGACTACAGTTTTCTGAGGCAGAACTGAATATATTCTGGTGAACAGTTCTAGTGCGGCTTTCTTCCCTAAACTAATCAAACAGAGATGTAACCAAATGGAATTCTATTTTATTTGGAGTGAAGGGCATATGCATGTATATGAATGTTACTGTTTAAAAAATATACTGCTTTTGTCAAATGGTTAAGTCTACGTGTCCAAGTCTGCAGCTGGAATTTTTATCTGAGGAATTATACCTGTAGCAGGTAAGTACTAAATGCATAAGACTGGAATTTAAGATCTCACAATTATATACGTTATTCTGCATTTGTAAAACTAATTTGCTGTATGTAACTTGTACTCATGAGATAAAAATGGCCATGGGAAAGATGAGGAAAACTGAGGCTCAGAAGATGAAAAGACTTGCCTGAGGTTATAGTTTTAAAGTGCCACGGTCCAAATCACATCTCACTCAGAGTCCAGATCACTTTCCAAACACCATAAAGAAATACAACAATATGGAAAAATGGTCCTTAAGAGTCCATTTCCACGTGCACGTTACCATTACAAGAGTTAGCAGTGCATTCTTTACCTAGACACAGCAGGGGAGAGACAGTGGGGCCTTCACCGCGCTGCTGCTTCAAGGCGAAACCTGGGCACGAGACCTGGGCACGAGACGGGCAATCCCAGGGACCTCCTCATCCGGGAGCTGCAGTGTGGGTCGATCACCACACTGTCTCTCTATCCTCTGAAATACAACTGCACTCTGCCCGGGAACAGGGACCGTGTCTCACATCTCCCCTTATAGTCTACGCGGAACACACTGCAGGTGCTCTGAACGTGCTTCACTGAGTTTGAAATCTCTGGGCCAGTGACTCAGTTGCCTTACCTCAGTCCTTAAATACAGATTAGCCACTCTGCCCCTCCTGTTAGTTAGATGCGAAGATAGTCGTGTCAGTGTGACATTACCTGTAAGGGTAGCCGTGGTACTTAGAGCGGAATATCGAAAGCAGGAAACTGAAGAAGAACACCACCAGGCCCAGCCCCACGAGGCAGGTTACTAGGAAGAGACAGAAAATACTGCTGGTGTCTAGACACACGCAACCCAAATGAATGTCCGCACTTTAGAAAAGTGGAAAACTGAAGACCACCACCAGGCCCAGCCCCACGAGGCAGGTTACTAGAAAGAGACAGGAAATACTGCCAGTGTCTGGATACACGCAACCCAAATGAATGTCCGCACTT